>BQNB010040590.1:0-28604 GCA_026074375.1 Tanacetum coccineum
CGAATTAGCAACCTTCTTATGATCTGCCCCTTGACCCTTGTTCAAAGTAGCTCTTTGAAATCTTGCCTTATTAGCGTGAAGCTTGAATTGACCCACCCAAATTGTGCATAAATTGTTCACCAAGCGATCAACATTAAACACGTTGATAAAACGAACAAAACCAAAACGTTTACCTTCTTTCGTCCTTTTCCGAGGGATAAACGAATCAACAACATGTCCGTATTGTTTACATGATTGAAATAGCTCTTTTGCAGAAAAATTTTCCGGAAAATTTGTAACATAAATGGAGATAGAAATACGATTAACGTCGTCCTCTTTGGATCTACGACTCCCCATTAGAATCTTTGGATTGAAGGGAGATCAAGATAAAAAAGAGATTGAAAAGAAAAACAGATCAGGGTTTCAATGACAGCGAGATTAAACGGAAACGGAAACGGAGTCTAATTGATTTAAAGAGGAGAATAACAAATCTAAATTACAAAAACCCAAGATGAGAAACCCGCCTAACACGCTCGATATGAGATTAATCAATCAATGATTAATCCCAATTTCAGGGGTTATAACAGGATTCAAACAAAAGGGAAGAAGGAATTTAGATTGTTAATTTGTGGAGTTTGAAAGTCATCTTTGTTAGAAGATGTTCATCAATTAGGGTTTTTGAATTGAGAGTTTGTTTGAAAATGCGGCTGAGCAACTAGTGTTATTATTTCTTCTAAACGCTCTAAATCAAAACGTTACTTGTAGTATAATTCATTAGCAATTAACTTTTAAACTTACTAACATAGCAATTAGCCAATTATAAATATACAACTTTGTTACCAAACACTATATCAATACAAACAATTATCGCTTCTTTCTAATGCTTCTAAGAGGGGCTCAAAGGGTGTGCAAGTGGTGTCGCACCGGACCTCCATTTTGAAAAGGTCACATTTTTCTTAGTTTTACATATAATTCAAAGTTGCATGTAATTTCTTATTAATTTACAAATGTAATGAGACATCGTTGTTATTACTGTCTAGAGCCACAAAAAATCACAAAACGACCCCTCTGTTCTCGTCACTCTGATATTTTCACCAAAAATACCATATATCTTAAACTAAGTAATGCTTAGGATCAAAATCTTTGGACATGCTATACTGTCTTTGTTTCAAGATAAATTACTTTAAGACAAAAACCTCTTAAATAGTACAATATTATCATTGATACTTACGTTTTAGAAAATGACGATATTACTTTTACCTTTAACTAGACGAGTATTCGTACATAGCAACGAGATTTTATAGTGGCAAATAGTTGTAGTGATAAAAAAAAGTTTATGGGTTACAAAAAAGTTTGAGAATTTAAGGATTAAACATAATGTTTTGAAACCCAGTTCGACCCGCCCGGTTCAACTAGTTGAACCGTTTCCGCTCGAAAAAAAGGTCAAATTAAAACGGTTTTTATATTTTTCAAAACCCGATTTGACTCGGTGGACTTTATCCTCAACAGGGGCATGCCATATCTTATTCCCCCATCTTAATACAGCCGAGAAGCAAACTTCGTGAGAAGTTTTTTGAGCTGACTCCGAAATATGAGTTTGAAAGATACCATAACTTCGAAGATTAGTCTAAATCTCACATTTGGACTAACCGGCTATTTGATATACATCATAAAATGTCGTTGTGGTCCAAATCAAAAGGTATAGTTAGTTAGACGCCAAGTAAAATGAAACTGAACGTAAATTGTATATTCATCAAGTTTAGATTAATCAAATATTTGATGTTTTTTCATGTTTATAGCATAACTCATCGATTCTCAGATGTACAAAACATATAGTCGATTTCGAATAAAAATATATGTAAAGAAACATGACAATTCTCACATAATAGTCACCTTTAAGCAAACACCAAGTATAAGGAATGATAGGAAAACAAGAAGAAAATTATGGTTACAAGTCGGTTTATCGTTTTTCATTGTCATCAGTTAACGTCATGATGCGTCATAAAAACGTTTAGGTGTTGTTAAAAGATTGAAAAAAAAATCCTTGACATATAAATATATAATTGTGGAGCATAAAATTATTTGTACTCATAAACTCACAAGAAATATTACAAGGAAAAAAAATTGTAAATCGTAATCTTCAAACAAACAAACATTAAGTAAATTAAAAAAAATTAACTAAATTACAAAAAAAATATCCAATAATGAGACATAAACGGACCCTTTGAAATCTGAAAGGAAATGGTTAATGGACCATTTTCGTCTGGATCTCTAAGAGCTCCGTTTGTGCAACAATTTTAAGGAAATACAACCAGCCTTCTAGATTTTTAGTTATAAACACATTCAAGTTTTGCCAATGAATCGATGTGGGATAAACAAAACCTACTTTTCTTTTATTAAGTTCCATATGTGAACACCTTGCTTGTATACATGAACTTTTCATATTTCACTTCTTCTAAACTAAGGACAAAATACAATATGTCTTGTTAAACGCAATTAATAAATTCTTTGAAAACAAGCATAAAGAATATGTTGATATCGGGGCATGAGTTGTATGTTTTATTACAGCTAACAAAGGCCATGACTGTCGTTACAGAGGCATACGTTTTATGTAGGGATGGTAATGGGTCGGGTTTGGGGCTGGGCAGTCATCCCGGTCCTAAAACCCGATTACCAAATTCTTTCTTAAACCCTCCTCAATCCCTATCGCGTATCTAATCGGGGCGCTTTTTTGGTGCGCGATGCTTCCTAAACAAGCATAAAGATTACCTAAACAACTAAATTGCAGTTAGCATCCTCACAAAAGGTTGTTAGGTCCTAAAAAAAAGGCATCATCATGAGTGTAGAATCACTAAAAGCTAGCTCATATATACCAATCCAAAGCTACATTTCCAAACTCCATCAAGTTACATGCCTTGATAGAGCCTGTCATCACCTTTGACTAGACTTGTGAATCCTATGAACTAGATCCGAACTGGAGCATGTGACGACTTGATTACTTAAAGGGTCTGATTCTTTTCGGTGTTCCATTAAGCAGTTGAATGAGTCCTAAAACCTCTATAACAACTGCTATAGTTATTATCTTCTTTTCCAACCATGCTAACCAACCTTCCCTAGTCTGAGCACTTGAATGAGTCCTAAAACCTCTAGTATCTCTGATAAAGTCCGTGTTAAAGGCGGATTTTTTCAAAGGAAATTCATTTCTTAGAATAAGCTCATCTTGGGGTCGAACAATGACACTTCTAGTTTGAAGAGATGGCGCGGCTACAGGTTTTGACGAGAGGCAATGAGATAGTGTTCGGACCGCCTCCTTGCCCCTTGAAGAAATGGTGCCATAAAGAAGTTTGATGTACATTTTGTGTGGTGCTACACAAAATTGCTTGTTATGAATACATTATTTTGCTTTTGATATATGATAGTAGTTGGTTTTCATCATCCTAAAAAGATGCTTACTTTACTTGCCATTTTCAGTTATAGGTCTATAATGTGTGTCACCAACTCATACTCAGGAAAATCACATGATCTCCAATTTTTACTTTTCATGCCATTAGGCCAGTCATATGAAGGAACCCAGACGACTCACATTTTTTACTCTTACCTTAGTTTTCTCTTTTCAGCGATCGACATACGACCAATTTGGCACAATAAAGCGACAGACACTAAAAAACATACCCCATAAAAACACATTTTATATACACACAAACAATCAAGTCATGTTGATCGAGCAGATGACCTACTTCTCCAAAAGATTAAACGCCAATGGAGTCGGCAATGTGGCTCACAGTGGGGGCCTGTTGTGGGCAGCCTTAGAAAATATATTGGGTTATCAAGTCATATTGGACTATTGGTGTAATTATTTCTTATCATATTTAGAAAATAATCTTAGTTATAAACAAGGTTACAAAAATCGTGAATCGTTAGCCGGGGGATCGACCACCTTGTAGCTTGTAATCGGTCAAGGCGGGATTAATCGACGATTAATCGGATTGGTATTTTTGGCAAAATTTGGGAATTTCCGGCAAGTTTTGTGTATTTCCGTCTAGTTTTAGATATTATTCGCAAGTTTTTTCTAAAAAACAACTTGTAATTGATTTAAATAGTTAATATAAGATTAGGGAACAAAAAGATAAAGTTAAGAGTCATGAATCTTCTCAATTACAAAAAAGAAAGGAAAAAAAAATAATAATTACATTATTTTTTTTTTCAAAAGTTTCTTTGCTCATGAAGCTAGCACATTAATTTTCAATCAACAATTTGTTGGGAAAATTATTTGATCAAAGTGAAAGATAATTTTGACTATTTGTTAGTCAACCATATCGCATTTGCCACGTGCCAAAATCAATAAATCTGATTGGCTTAGAAAAATATTCCAATGATAATTTTCAAATAATAGTAAAATTGATGTGAAACAATGTGATCCTTTATAAAATTGTTATTTAATATTCAATATTTGTTTTGGGCATGTATTAGAGTAAGGGGTATGGTGGTTTAAGCCACAAAACAAAACGGGCCTCACAGGCTGCCATATCAGCTTTTCACTTTCACTCAAAAATACTCCTTCACTCATAACACACCTTCATCTCTTCACTTGGGTCCCACCACTAACTATTTTTTTTCTTTCAATTTTTTTCACATAAACATAATTTATTTCACACAAATTAAAAATACAAACTACAATAACATTTGTCCCAAATGGAACAAAAACCCATTAGTACCCCGACAATTCAATACAAAACTAATTTAAGACGAACGAATAAAAAATACATCAAATTATACATAAACTAATGTTCTTGTTTGATGTTGTTGCCAAAGATGCTCACTGATATTACGTTGCAAGCCTTTTGCGTGTGTTTTTTATCACGCATTCGTTGTTTATTTTCGTCGGATATCGCAGCGCTCGACCCATTTCCTAAATATATATTGGATAGGTGACAAAAAATACCTTTCTTCGTCAACTCGGTAACACATACTCTTGAATCTTCCTAAAATCAATATTATGTAAGCTAATCAAGTATGCATAACTCTGCGTACTTGTTGATAGTCCAAGCCACGAGCCGGTTGCATATATTTACGCCAACGACCTTAAAGACACCCAAAAATTTCTTTCAATATCTTTTCGACACCTTCTTGTTTCCGTTTATATAATACATTCTTCTCTGAACTTGCAACCGTAAATGATTTAACAAAAGATGCCCATTGTGGATAAATGTCGTCGGCTAGATAATACCCTTTTTCGAATGTAACCCCGTTACATTCAAACGGAGCCACGGGGTCGATGCCATCAAGAAGGTCGTCAAATAACGGAGAATTATTTGCTTCCATCTTGCGTCGGGTCTTAAGATCAACATTGCTAAGAGCCAAGTCTTGGGTGTCGGGGTTTCTCAGAATGTTGTTGAGCAGGCGGCGAATAGGATCGGGTGTGCGTTTTGAACACTCCTTTTCGTTATCTTGGTGTGACGGTTGGGGAGTGTATGTCTCGAAAGTCGGCTTGGGTTGGCTTGGTGAACAAACTCCAAGCCCGGTTATCTAAATGGAAGGTTAAAACCCTTTCCATAGGCGGCAGATTGACCCTTCTTAAATCCGTTCTTGGGGCCTCTCCAATTTATTATATGTCAATCTTTAAGGTTCCAAAAGGCGTGTTGAAGACTATGGAATCTATCCGTAGTAAGTTCTTCAACGGTGTTGATTTTTCGGATAGAAAATTCGTGGTAGCTTGGGACAATGTCTTAGCTCCAAACAGAACGTGTCTTGGGGGGTGTACTCAAGGTTCTTCGCGTTTGAATCGTCTCTTTTTGTATGAAATGGGTGTGCGCTTCATTTTGCGATGGCTCTTTATGGTGTAAAGTTATTCAAGCGATTTATGGCTCAAAGTTTTGATCTTTCATGTGACCGATCAACCCTCGATTTGGTGCTCTATTTTACGTGAAAGTAAAATCTTTGAAAGTGAATTCTGGTTTTTTGATTTCTTCCATTGTCGAGAATTTTATTAGATTATTCTTAAAATAAAAATAGACAGTCCGGAGAAGCTCGAAGATTTGTCTTGTTGACAGCAATTATATCGTCAAATCGACATAGTTTGGTTAGAGGGTAGGGTATGGTGGCTTAAGCCACAAAATAAAACGGGCCTCACAGACGGTCACATCAGCTTTTCACTCTCACTCAAAAATGCTTCTTCACTCATAACACACATTCACCTCTTCACTTGGGTCCACCACTAACTATTTTTTTTTTCTTTCAATTTTTTTCACACAAACATAATTTATTTCACACAAATTAAAAATACAAACTACAATACATTTAAAAAAAACATTGCGAAATTCAAAAACTAATGCGAAAATTAAAAAAATACATCAAATTATACAAAAACTAATGTTCTTGTTGATGTTGTTGCCAAAGATGCTCAATGATATTACGTTGAAGCTTTGCGTGTGTATTTTTATCACGCAGTTCTTTGTTTTTTTTTCGTCGGATATCGCATCGCTCGACCCATGTCCTTAATATATTTGGTTGGGGACAAATATAACTTTCTTCGTCAAACTCGGTTAACACATACTCTTGATCTTCTAAAATCATATTATGTAATATAATGCAAGTATGCATAACTCTGCGTAGCTTGTTGATAGTCCAAGCACGAGCCGGTTGACTTATAATACGCCAACGTCCTTAAAGGACCCCAAAAGTTCTTTCAATATCTTTTCGAGCACCTTCTTGTTTCCGTTTATATAATACATTCTTCTCTGAACTTGCAACCGTAAATGATTTAACAAAAGATGCCCATTGTGGGTAAATGCCGTCGGCTAGATAATACCCTTTTTCGAATGTAACCCCGTTACATTCAAACGGAGCCACGGGGTCGATGCCATCAAGAAGGTCGTCAAATAACGGAGAATTATTCAAAACAGTTAAATCGTTATTTGCACCCGCTACCCCAAAAAATGCATGCCAAATCCACAAATCATATGAAGCAACAGCCTCAAGCAATATAGTTGGGTACTTTTTATCACCTCTACCAAATTGCCCATGCCATGCTTTTGGGCAATTTCTCCATTCCCAGTGCATACAATCAATGCTTCCAAGCATTCCAGGAAAACCATGAATATTATTGTGTGCGGTATATAACTTTTGAATGTCATTGAAGTCAGGTTTTCGTAAATACTTGGGCATAAACAATTCGATAACGCACATAGTAAAAAAATCTAAACAATCGCGTGCGGTATGGCTACCCATTTGTAAATACTCATCTAATGAATCAGGTGTTACGCCGTATGCCAATTGGCGTATGGCGCAAGTGCATTTCATAATAACACTAAAACCGGGTACACCCGTAGCATCGGGTCGGACTCTAAAGAAATCGAAATGCGGAGAAAGAGGATGGTGAGTTTCAATGTAATTTTCAATACCTGAGACTATGTCTAAAAATAGTTTACGGCTCATACGATACCGTAACCGAAAATAATAATCGGGATATTTTGGCCGAGGACCAAAATAGTCCGCCATCAACCGTGCTTCCGCTTCTACCCGTTCCCGATAGATATAGTTTCGGTGGCGCACCCGCTCTGCTTCTTCTTGTTGTTGTTGCTCTAACCGAGCAAGTTCAAAAATCATGTCAAGATCTTTGAAATCTTGAACATCGGAATCACCACTTTCGGAATCACTCATTATGTTTATTGTTTGTAAGATATAGTGTTTTGAAAGGATAGTTGTATAAAATTTGATAAAATTAGGTAGTATTTATAGTGTAAAAGTGGGTATAAATTAAAAAATATATTATTTTAAATAAATATCAACGGCTAATTTCCAACGTATATATCTTTTGTCGCTTTGCTTCATCGTAGAACTGGCAAGGGTGCCTCATTTTTGCAAGTGGCGAGCCTCGTCGGTATGGTGACGAGGGCAGTGGCGAAGCCACGTAGGAAGTGGCGAAGCCACTCGCCACCATACCCTCCTCTCTTAAGGGCATCTCCAATGCATTACATTCATTTGAGTTTAATACAATGTCACATCATCGCCACATCAAAGTACTGTAATTTTTTCTAAAACTCTTACAATGCATTGAATCTTACTAAGTTTAATGTTCTTCCACATCATCATATTAATTTTACTAACTTATTATTAATTACTATATGAGAATAGGGGTGAGCCTAAAAACCGAAACCCAAAACCAAACCAAACCGAAAGCAACCGAATCGAACTAAATACCGAACCAAATTAGCCAAAATCAAATTTATATAAAAAAGGTTTATTTTTTTATATATATATATTATATATATATATATATATATATATATATATATATATATATATATATATATATATATATATAATATATATAAAGAAAATTAAATTTTATCCTAATAAAAAAAAATTGTTATCCGATAATCGAACTGATCAAAACCCAAAAATTACAATTTTGTTTAAAAATAGTTAATAACATGAATTGATGCATTAAAATGTGTATTCATGTTTAAATTGAAATATGCCATTTAAATTCCTTTTACAATATATATAAAAGCCGCATAAAACGACGGCGTTTTTGCCACCTAGCTAGAGTACCCGATACAGTAACCGGCCCATTGGACTCCCAATTTGGGACGCCTTTTTTTTTATAAGTAGTTAATATAAAAAAAATTGCTCGGCACAAAATAGGAAAAAATACAAACTAATTTATTCAGATAAAAAAATACCCGCGACATGAGGCCCAACACGTAAGCCCATATAAAAAAACAAACTACTAAACATGAGACCGAAAAAATAAACCCAATATAAAAAAAATTGCTCGGCACAAAATAGGAAAAAAATTACAAAAGTATTGATTTAATCAGATAAAAAAAATACTCGCGACATGAGGCCCAACACATAAGTTTTTTTTTAAGTAACAAACTATTAAACATGAGACCGAAAAAATAAACCCAATATAAAAAAAATTGCTAAACACAAAATAGGAAAAAAATTACAAAAGTACTGATTTAATCAGATAAAAAAATACTCGCGACATGAGGCCCAACACATAAGTTTTTTTTTAAGTAGGCAATATAAAAAAAATTGCTCCGCACAAAATAGAATTTTTTTTTACAAAAGTATTGATTTATTCATATAAAAAAAATACCCGCGACATGAGGCCCAACACATAAGCCCATATAAAAAAACAAACAATTAAACATGAGACCGAAAAAATAAATCAATATAAAAAAATTGCTCGACACAAAATAAGGAAAAAAATTACAAAAATACTGATTTAATCAAATTAAAAAATACCCGCGACATGAGACACAACACATAAGCCCATATAAAAAAAAACTATTAAACATGAGGCCCAGCCACAACGCGCGGTCTATTTTGCTTGATAAAAAAAATAGAAAATAAAATTAAAAAACAAAAACAAAACAAAAAAAGAAAAAAACCTAAAAAAAATAATTGTTGACACCAATTTAAAAAAAACCGCCCCGCACTAACGAAAACATACCCGGCTTGCAGCAACGCGCGGATACTTTTGCTTGTTATATTTAAATTTAGTAAAACTTATATACTGTGGTATGCGTGTTGTTTAAGACTATAGATATGGAAATTTTATAACTGTGACTATTTGCATTTAATTAGGAGATTCTCCAAGTTTTTATAACCAAAACCATTCACAAGCTGGATTTATTTAATTGTATATATCCACTTGCATTAAATTAATACTAGATGAAAGAGAGAATATGAATTAAATATTGATTTTTCAGTTGTTGACAAAGTATATAGACGGTTTGTTCAGAGACAAACGAGAAATATACGAACGCATGATCATCAGTTAATAAACTTTGAGAACGAAGGAGACGGATGTTTTCATAATCTGGCACATTCACAGTATTGCTATCAACACAAATAACAGTGAGCTCAAACTCACCAACACCATTCTCAACTACACCATTCTCATTTTCTTGACCAAAAACATTTATTAATCACAATATTGCTATCAACACAAATAACATAACTTACAACCCACGCAGTCAAGAAAATAGCAACTCCTACCTTAATCAACATAGTGCTCGGCCGAGTAGTGTTTTTCACAACCCCAGTCATAGCAAACGCAGAGAGCCAGTCCTTCATTTTTTCTCTAGCACTAAAATAGTAACAAAAAAAATTAATAAACACATTTTTTGAAATATCTAAAATTTACAAAAAAGACTACGTATATTTAAACGACACGTTTGCAACCACTCGGGTGGAACAGTTTCCTGACGAGAAAACAAGAGAAACGAATAAACATACAGAAAATTATAAAAAAAAACTATTTTTCAATCTGTATCTTAGAATAAACAAAACTCTTTTAATAGTGTTTCTGTAATACCATACCATAGATAAACGTAAAATACAAAAAAATATGCCTTGTTTTATTTCTTTTTTAGTACAAACAAAGTCTTTTTTCTTTTGTTTTCTCTATAAAAAGAATCTTTTTACATGAATAAAAACGAAAAAAATAAAGAAAACCTGTTTTTCCTCTATAAAAACCAACAACAACAAGCAAACACATAGCTACAAGAAATATTCATTGTTATATATCTGTTTCTCTTTTTTAGCATAAAGAAACTAACTTTTTTCTATAAAAAATGTTTTTTACAAGAAATAAACGAATAAAAAGTGTTTTTTCGCTATAAAAACGTAGAAAAACGAGGTTTTTATAAGAAAAAACATGATTTTTCTTATTTATTTAAAAACGTTTTCATAAAACGATACCATAAGATACAAATGATATGCATTTTTTTTAAATTTATATACTACTGTAACTAATGAAGCATGTACCCCATTTTTTTATTTTGATGTGACGGCTGATGATTTTTTTGAAATGTGTGAAGGTGAGACTGACAATTAATGCTTTTATAGGGAGGGTTGTTGGGTGTCTAGGGTTTCATAGTCTAGAATCTTCTTTCCGTTTATGTCCGTGTATTCAAATCGAGAATAAGACAAATAAGGTAGTTTTTATCAGATTATATTTGTTGAATGATTTTCTATGTTTTATTAAGGGTAAATGAACCCGGCATATTGCATTTTCTTTTTCATGTTCAATATACGTTTATATTTGTGCGTTAAACGCCCATAAACGAACAAGCGTAAACGAAGATAGAAGATAAAACATTAAATTTACAAAGATATGTGCAATGTTGTTTCGTTTATGTAAAACGATTTTTTTAAGTATATTATAAAACGATAAGAATCGACGTACGCAATAACATATATCATCGTAAACGAACGAATAATCGAACATTTACGATCAAAAATTAACATATACGATTTCAACTTTCAAACATGCTACTGAACTCTAGGCAAACAAATACTCCGTATAAGAAGACACGGGGATATAAATGTAGTGATAGAGAAAAGTTCCAACTTATTACTGTATATCATCAGACTAAAAGTAGAAGCTAGGCTTTTGTTGTTTTCGATGAAAAAACAAATTAACAAAATTTATTCATCTCATCATCATCATTCCCTTTTTGTTAAATCTTTATTAAACTCACGTGATAGATTCAAATGATACCAAAATCTTACTTTGATTTGTCTAATACTTGGATCTTAAATGTTCATATGGGTTAAGTTTCATTAACTTGCGAGAAAAGAGGAAGTATGGAAGGGTCATGATGACCATATGTAAAAAAAAGAAAATTGTATCTTTTGAGCATATTTTTATCCAAAAGTTTTATCCGTTGTCATTTATTCTGAGACTCTAAGCTTTAAATATTTTGACACCGACGTAATTACTTGATGAAAATGTCATCACAAACTAAGTTTAATCGAACAACTAGACGTATGCGGATAAATACCCATATAATAGTTTTTGACGTTTAAAGAAGTATAATGTTCAATAATTTGAACAAAAAAACCATGAGAAGAACGTCAGGACTAATGTAGGGTTTAGGAAGATCCTTTGTCGCTAGAAAATAAACATAGTTTGATTAGTCAACAACATTGTTTTGCCGAGGAAAAGGTGACAAATTATATAAATAAATAAATTTGTTGAATAAGAATCTCACGTGTTTTTATCACGTGTGGATCACTATATTATGAATTATATCTCAGTCCTCGTATCTTTGTGATGAATATAATATTTCTTCTTATGTCATACTTAGTTCGACAAATGTATACAAAGTTGGGCATTTAATATTACGGTATCCAAAGTTGTATCGACCTATCTCACCCATGTACACATTAAACTAGTCGCTGATTTAAAATTAACTAAACCTGTATTTGTATATAATAACGGAATTTTATATCGATATTTAAGTTTCTATTTTTAATTTACAAAAACTTTAAAACTTAGTCGAGTTTTTCAACTCAGGTCAACCTGGTTTAACAAAAAATTAACGGTTTAATCCGGTTTTCAAACTAGCACAAGTCCGGTCATATCTGGCCCGGCATCCCAGCCGGTTCACGAGTCAACCGGTTCAACCCATAGGGTTAATCCGAGTTTTAAAACATTTGTTATAGTTTTTATTCGAAACAGTAAACACCGATTTTGAACATAGTGTGACTAATTTACTTACTGAGCACTTAAATAAGGAAACTGAGGATTTAAAAGAGACTTACAAAGATCTTTTTTTAATAATTACAAAGTCACGAGTTGAGACGAAAGACCATAATGATTCTCTAATTGCTCAAATAAACAAAAAGTCTATTGAAAATGCTAATTTGAAAGCTCAGGTTCAAGAAAATGTTTTTTCAATTGTTGCTTTTAAAAATAAATTAAGAAAGTTAAAGGAAATAGTGTGGATACTAAGTTTGCAAAACCATCAATCTCCATTCTGAAACCAATAAGTTGTTAGATAACCGACTGCGTGTAATATGAACGATTTAAATTTTCAAAATCACGGTTTGCCTCCCAAGTTGATTGATGCGTGAATTCTTTTAAACAATTTTTATTCAAGCTTTAAATTTATAAAACTCGATTACCGATGTCTATACGCACTAACGGGCAGAGAAGCGAGTCGTAGGTAGCGTAAGATTGGTAAATTCGAGATCGTCCCAAGAGCTAGTTGCAATTAATCTTAATTTGAAAATGGTTTTGAATTGATTGATAAAAACTACAAGAAAGTATAATGAGGAAATTAAAATTGAAAAAGGTATCAGGTAGAGAAAGCGTGCTAGCCTAGCCATTTCATTGTGGTACTAGAAGTGCTTAACCGCTCATAGCAACAATGCAACAAGAATTAAATGAAGTAAACTTGATTAGAAATCTCATAATTATTACAAATCGCGTTTTGAACGATTAAATACAAAAAGTAAGAATAGTGTAACTATTGTCATGCTCATGTTTCCTGCGCCACATTTAATTACTTTATTTTATTAGTGGTTCTAATATCGAAAGCCACTCTGAATCTTTATACTTCCTGCGATCCTAAATCCTTCGAAAGCCACGAAGGTAGGGCATCCAAGTTGTAGTGATTATTCCACAACTACCCTTAAAACCAAGTCTATAACCTATACATATTACTGTAACTCTCTCTGAAAGAGTTCATGTGTAGTTTACCCTGATATCTTATAGTGAGATATGTTTGGGATTTGGATGTGCTAATGCAGTGCATGTATGTGATAGTTGTTATCATTTTGTCATTTAGATAAATGTTAAAATATGTGATATTGACTCTATTAGCTAAACGTTAAGATATGCAATATGGTCTCGTTTAGCTAAACGTTAAGGCATGTGATATTGACTCTTTTTTATGAGTGACAAATTTCAAATAGAGGATTAAAATATGAGTAATGCTATTTAGACATAAAACACATGCCTAAATGACGCATAAGTCAGTTGTACATGTGTATTATACATTTTCTTTTACTAAATTCTCACCAATTATTTTTTTTAAATCCCCGCCACTAATTAAGTGACAAATCATTTTGTAAATGAGTTTTTATAAAACATTTAAGAATTTAGCATTTCTCTTTCTAAAAATATAAAATTGCTGTTTTTTTATTGGTTAACTTGGGTTTGAAAGACCCATGTTGTTGATTATGTTTATTTCATACACTAATGAAACTATATTGTTGGCGAAGGATGTAGGTGTTTTAATATTTCTAACAGAGATGTAAACTGTTAATTTAGCAAAACATAAAGATATAGGGTATGTTTGGCAAAAATAGCTGTAAGCTGTTAACTGTAAGTTGTAAGATGTAAACTGTAAAGCTGTTATCATGAGCTATAAGATGTATCTTTTTATCAATAAAAATGTTTGGTAAATTAGTTGTTGACATTAATTCTAAGATGTAAAATTACTTAAATGACATATTTAAATAGATTATAATATAGTTAGAGGGTATATTAGTAATTGACATATTTAACAGCTTTTAACAATTTTAAAAGCTACATTAGTCAGCTATTTATTTGGGAGCTACTTGTTTAAAATAAAAGCTTGAAGTTGATACATCCAAACAAAGCTAGTAGCTAACAGCTCTGTAAAAAACTACAAAAAAGCTCTTGCCAAACAGGCCAATAATTGTAGTATATCTTAATGGAAAGTTGCAACAATTATATATTTCTTAAAGCGACTGGTTTTTGTGGAAATAACAAAACCATAATAATGAAGGATGATTTATATTTAGAAAAGGTTAAACAAGACTAGAAACACAATTTACATAATTTTGATGCATTTGAGTTTTATACAAAATAATAAATTAAAACTACATTGTACAGTAGTCTCATAAGTTTAGTTTGTTATTTTTAAATCAAACACAAATTGTGTGTTTATTTTTCGCTTATGTAACGGATATTCGCTCGCGTCCTACGTACTCATCCTAAGTCATGGATGGAGTGGGTAACATGGTAAAAACCGAAAAAGCAACCTTCTTTTTATGAAACACATATCCAAATGGATAATTAGGTAATTTTCGTTTATAATAATAATCCACAAAGCTTAATCATAACATTTCAATCCCAATATAACAAATAAAAAAACAGCACCTTTTGACTTTCATTACATTTAATCCACTTTCAGAATTTATTCAAAATTTGTCACATAGAGAATCCATATCACATATTCAACGTGTAGCTAAACGACAAAAAAGTAACAGATACTATCCACATACATGCACGCAACGTGTAGCTAGACGACATAAAAGGTAAAATACATACATGCACCAGGGCACCCAAATCCAAAAAATATCTCACATTAATTCAAACAAATATTTAAAACAATTAATAAGACTTTTTTTTAATTTTATAAAATAAAATCATTTTACAATAGCGATGGGTCCTAGTAGCAAGTGTTGCGACACGTACGCTCTGCCTGCCAGTAACACCCTCCACAACCTCCACTATTCCCACCTTCAAACAACAAAAATACAAAATCAATTTTATAAAAATCCATAAATCATTTTCTTATCCATTTATAAAAATATGAGCTGTTAAATAAATAAACAAAAGTGAGATTAGCTACTTTACCCTTATGGGTATTTTTTTTAACAAAAAGAATACCATGTTTTTAAATGGGGCAAATGCTATAAAATAGCTACTCCTTCTCTTCCTTCCGTTCAAAAATTATTTTTCTTTAACAAAAAACATATATTAATTAATTAAGTTTTTTTTAAAGTTTGTAATAATAATTTTAAACAAAAAGAATACATGTTTTTAGATTCGGCAAATGCTATAAAAAAACTACTCCCTCCGTGCCAAAATTATTATTTTTAACAAAAAGAAAAATTACATTTATTAGCTCATTAATTAAAGTCTTTTTTAAAGTTTGTACCAATAATTTAAATCAAGGGTAATATACGGAGTAATAACTTAATCAAACTTCCCTATCCTTTTTTTAGTGAACAAATAAATTGAGATATAAAAAAAACGTGAACAGTAAAAAAAACGGAGTGAGTATCCATTTTCAAAATTTGACGCGAACTGAAACACTTACTTTTTATTACCTTATTATATCGACATACACTCAAAATTTGTTCCGACTTAACCAAAATGATAATATGTTCCCTGTTGAGCTGTTCATTTTTTTCTTAGTAATTAATATTTACTTTTACATGTTCACGTGAACATTTTTTGTGCTTAAAATTGTTCCTACCTTGATATTTTATTGCTCAGGTGGAAAATTTTGGTGCTTAAGTGGATTCTACCTCAACATTTGGGTGTTTAGGTGAACAAACTGGTGCTTTTAAGTGATGAATATCTACTTTTATATATATGCTTACGCGGACAATTTGGTGTACGTTGTTATACGCTTCATATGTTTTTGAATGTTTTTGAACCTTTGTATACACTTTTGAACGTTTTCACCCGTTTTTAAGTTTTTTGACGTTATTATACGTTTTCATCCGGTTTTATACGTATTAATATGTTTTGTACGTTTTCATATATTTTTGTTAGTTTGTGCATGTTTTTGTATGATTTCATACGATTTTGTCCATTTTTGTACGTTTTTGGGCGCTTCTAAACATCCTCTTACGTTATTATATGTTTTTGTGTTTTTTTAAACTTACGAAAACGTATAAGAGATACAAAAATGTATTAAAACTTTCGAAAACGTACATAAACGTAAAAGAATTATGAAAACGTACGAAAACGTAAAGTTACGTATAAAACATACACAAACTATAAAATAGTATTGACACGTAAAAAAAACGTATACAAAATTTGGAAACAAAAATGTATAATGCATATGAAAACGGGGAAAAAAGATTAAAAAAAAGTACAATGACGTAAAAAACTTACGAAAATGAGACATGTTGAAGGCTTTGGTTTAAACATTTAAATTACGCAACACACTCATCCTAGGTCACTTGTTGAGTGGGTAACATGATAAAACCCACAAAAAGTGTTACTCACTCCGTCTCAAAATAAGTGTCCAGTTTAATTTTTCATAATCAAACTGGCTCAACTTTGACCTTAAATATTTTTGTGTGTGTTATATAATATTTAATGAAAAATATATGAATGGATTGGTTTTAAGTCTATTTTTCATTGGTATAATTTTTATAAAGTAATATATAACACAAACTTAAATATCTAAGGTCAAAAGTGTGGCGAAAAGTTCTAATTTGGTGGGATCTAGATGATGCTATTTTTCATTCATACAATGACTGGATTCTATGGCTTGTTAACATTCGGTTGCCTAAACAATTGAAGGAGTTTCTTGAAGGGATTTGCTATGTGATGTGGTGGCTCATTTGGAGGTTCAGAAATCAACTGCTCTTTAGTAATTCTCCTCCAAAACTGGAATCCCTCTTTGACGATGTTGTCCAAATGTCTTACTTATGGATGCATAGTCGGTATAAGTCTAAGATAAATTGGATTGATTGGTTAAAAAATCCCTCTTGTATTAGTATGTAATTTTCTAGCTCCTTGCTAGTGTTCTTAATAAAATTTCCGCCGTTCAAAAAAAAAGTTGTACCAATTTGACTCTGAAAAGTCAAACTAAACACTTATTTTGGAACGGAGAGAGTATATTTTTTTGGTCAATCAAATACTTATGTGGGTAAGTTGGTCATTTTGCTATTACAATTGATTTTTTTTTTTGAACGGCTGAGTTCTTAAACACTAAGCATAAGCTAAAAAAAACCAATTACAAAGACATAAAGTAGGGTTCTTTAACAATCTAACTACCCATTAACATTGATTATTGCTGAGCTATGTATTATATAATATTACTATTAATGTTGTTATACAAGAATACAAGGGATCTACATAGACTGCCATTCCCTTTGGTACACAACAACATCTCAAATGAACATAAGTCAGAAACCCAACAAAACATAATAAGCTGTCTTAGACATATGCTAGAAACAGTTTTGTACACATTGTAGAAAAAAAATAGATGAAACCGATGCTTTAGTAACCCAAAGATTGTTTTGTATATTTGCTATGCCAAAAATTATCGTCCTTTAAATAAGAAATTGATATCTTATACATATAAATTTGATTTATATACATATAAATTTGATTTATATACATAAATATAAACATAAATAAAAGTAGACGAAATGAACTTGATCTTGCTATACGAAACAATCATTTTAATGTTGGTGTCCATTGACTGATTTTCTTCCAACTAACTAGATGGAACTTGGATTTATAAAGCCTGATCAGAATTTATCGCTAATAAACATGGGTTCCTACCCGGTTCAACATTTCTCGTAGAGGTATTGACATTCAGGATATGTCGTGTCCCATTTGTGATAATGCTATTGAATCGACTGACCATTTTTCTTTAAGGTGTGGATTTGGTTCGTGACATTGCTAATCAGGTTTTTAGCTTGGAATGTGGATCACGCAAACATAACCATATGCAGAATGGAAGTCTTGGCTTGTTTCAATTCGTATGGATTCCAAACTCAAAAAAATGTTCGAAGGAGTTTGGTACTCCATTTGGTGGTACGTTTGGATCTATCGAAACAAGCTCCTATTTGACGAGATAAAACCTTCGAAGTCGATGCTTATTGATAATGTCATTGCTAGTTCTTTTTATTGGTGTAAGTATAGATCTAAAGCCTCGTTCGGATGGAACGAATGGCTCAAAAACCCCTATATTATTGTTTTGTAATCTAGTTCCTTGCTAGTTTTTGTTTCTAATAAAATCGCCGTTCCAAAAAAAAAAAAACATGGGTTCGTGTAGTTGAATACAACCTGAGAGTTATTTTGGGTGCAAATGTGAAGATATATTTCCACTGAAACTTCATAAGAATTGCAAGAAAAAGTAGGATAAAAACAAACTTAAGATCCTATTAACAAATTCAAGACATTCAACAAAACTTTATACTTGAAACAAGACTTTCAATCTTCACCATTCACCAACAGATACTATATTTTCATTACCCCATAATAATCTAAGAATATCCGGTCAAGATATATCAGAAACTACAATGACTCATGCCTGGTAAAACCCTCTACATCGGGTACATTTCCTATTTGCATAAGTTGTCGTGAAAAAGGTGACAAATTATAAAGAGAAAAGTGCAAATATGCTCCCTGTGGTTTGCAAAAATTGCAGACTTACTCCCCAACTTCACGAAAGTGCAGGTGACCTCCCCAGTTTGAAACTTTCATTGCACTCGTGCTCCCTGCCAGGGAGCATGAATGCGACACAAGTTTCGTTTTGGGGAGGCCGCCTGCACTTTCGTGAAGTTGGGAAGCAAATCTGCAAATTTAGAAAACCAAAAGGAGCATATTTGCAGATTTCTCAATTATAAATATGATTTATTGAGTAAACAATTTTGATATCAAAACACATCTTTCTTATCACGTGTGCGTCACTAAATGGATGGCATCAATGTTTTGAAATCCGATTAGACCTGTTGGTTTTAAGTGATCCAGATCAATCCGGTTCTCAAGACTCGGCCGAATTTTGATTTTTTCATGTTTTTTTACAAATAAAGTAAGTTAATTATATATATTCGCGGCGTAACTTATTTGTTACATGTTAGATTTGTTATTAAATGGTTAAATGTAAACTTCAATTCAATAAGGACTAATAATGTAAAATTCAATGGACGAAAATGTAATAAAAACTAACAATCGAAGACTAATAATGTAAAATTTCAAAAATTAACATGTATTTCAAACTAACCATCAAAAACTAATATTACATATTTCTAAACTATTCATTAATAGTTGTTTCAAACATTTGGTAAATGTTATGTTTTCAAATTTGCCGTGAGCATGCTTAACAACATACATATAAGCGAAAACTCATTGCGAGAAATTATCAAACCATGACAACGCATCAACTACAAAAAGTGCATGCATGCCTTGACCAAAGAATCGTACATGTGTTTCATACCTAAACTAGCACTTTCAACTCCTTAAAATAGGTTAAGATTATTTTTTGAACATGTTTTTGTTATCGGTTGTGATTGATAGCAGTAATATTTTTTGTTATTGGCATTATTTTATTTTCTTTAACAAGCAACCCCATAACTCGATATATTCAACCTGATAACTTGCAACCTGTAGACCTGCCCAACCGAAAGTATTTTTTTTTCTTTATCTAATATAGGTGATAGGTGCATGTGCAAGAACGTAGGACAAATCGGTTATAGTCATAAAAGACCTGGCTGGGTATAATATTAACAGACTGCATATTTGCATTGCATCAATGTCATAGGTCCTACTAGAACAGTGTATCTCTCCTTTTTGTTTTTCTTTTAAAAAACACAATTATTAAAATCGAAAATTATTTAAGTAGCCCAAAACGAAAGTGAAATCCAATTTCTTGAAGAAAAAAAAATCAAATCCCCAAAATAAAAAACAACCCACCTACATCGTCGACTAAAACCTACTTAAAAGCTTTATATAGTAATTAAAGAGGCAAGCACATAAAAGAGAAAAATCATATACTATCTCCGTCCCAAAATTATAGTCCACGTTTCCTTTTTGAGATGTCCCAATTTAATTGTGTCATCCTATAGCCAAGCCAAGAGAAGAGAAAACTCACCCTATAGCTCGTATAGTAAAGAGCATGCACCCAACACTATGTCGACCAATCTTTAGTAAATTGCCCTTGCGTTTTTTAGACCAAAGGTAGCAAATATTATAGCTATATGACATAATCTTTGAGCATGTAACAAATATTATGGATTATTTACTCTAGTGTCGTCTTGACATATATCGTAATAATGTTTTCGTCTCAAATTTTTAGACAAATTCACGAAATTTAAGAAATTGCTACTAACTATATTCTTAACTGATCAATTATCAGCGCTTTCCAATAAATCTCTTGTGATTAGTTAAAATATAAAAGTGGACAAGTATTATGTGAAAGAAACAAAATAAAAATACGAACTTGTGAACTGAGACGAGTGGAGTATAAAACAATAAATACATCCCTAAACATCCCTAAACTTAGGCAACAACGAGTGAGTTTGCTCGCGCTCTGTTGCAAGATTGTTAGTGGGCGTTGTTTTCTGCTGGACGTGAGAGGAGGTATATTTTTGTAAATTGCAAAAAGAAATAAAAAAAAAGTGAACGGTCGTTAAGTAAGAACCGATCCCAAGCACTATTTTTGTAGATTCTAAAAAAATATTTAAACTAACGGTCGTCACATAACAGTTGTTAGTGGGGATGGGGTATTTTGTAAATTTTATAAAAATGAGGGTAGTTTTCGTAATTTGACACATATTGTAAGGGGGTATTTCGAAAATACCCGAGAGGCTATTTCGGAAAAAAATCAAACCGGGTCGAGTCAACCCGGTGCATTTAATGTAACTCGATGCAACCCATAATTTTATAGATTGATAATGATACTGTTCCATTGTATATTTTTCCTCACTTTTCCACTACTAAACAAACAAAACAAAGATGTTGATTTAAATAAATAAAAAAAAGACTCACATTATGGTTTACAAAATAAGTAACTATTTTTTCCCGGCAAGGACTCAGATCTCTACAGTTTGCGTAAACAAGTAGCATATTGGTATACAAGTTGACATAAACGGCTAAATCATCAAGGGAACCAAAATATAATATTAAAGTGTTATAAATCGTAATAATAATTTACATGTCTTAAAATCATACAAATATTAATTAGCAAAGTTTGTATCAACACAATCCACAATGTCTAATCAAAATCATTGATTTGCACACTCTAAATTGAGGAATGCTAGGTCCACTCGCAACTCACATAAAAACCTCCACATGCACATGTGGCATGTAACTTACACCAATCATATTCCATTAAATTTTCTCTTTCTAATTTTTACTACACCATCTTTTTTAAAAATTAAATATCTTGCAAACGGTAAATCATCAAACGACAAAAAATACACCATCGCGACGAGAATTAAATCATCTCCTCTTTCTAGTAGAGGACACTTTTTGTATAGTTTCGAGAACTGTTTTTCGATTTTTCGAATTAAATCACAATGTATTTTACAAATCACATGTGATTTGTGATACAAATCACATGTGATTTTTCCAGACGTAACTAAAAAAAATCGATTTCATATACTTTTGACGATTTTTTAGTGTTAAAATTTTCGCGAAGAAAAATTACACATGATTTGTAAAATCACTTGTGATTTGTTGTTTTAAAAATCACGTGCTTGATTTCATAAATCGCATGTGGATTTCACCAATTCATTATGATTTTTAAATAATAAATCACATGTTATTTCATAAATTCCTAAATTCATGTAATTTACAAATTCAAACGTGTGGAATTTTTCAAGTAATGAATCACAGTGATTGTTTTCGAATCACGGATATTTTGACGAATCACGTGTGATTTTTTCTGAGCGTAAAAGTTTGAAGAAAAAAGTTCGTCGGAAAGTATATAAAATTTGCCGGAATAAAGAAAGAGAATTTAATTATCTTCGCGATGTGATAATTAAAATTTACGATAACGATTAACGTATGAAATAAGTTAATTTTAAAAAATAGGAAGATAAATCGGGTTTTTAATTAAATAAACATATGATTTAATATAAGCCTTAATGGAAATAAACATGGATGGAGAATTGAAGAATTTGTTCTTTATTATGCAAAAGCTAAGATACATTGGCTATTGAGGTATGGATGTGGCGATAGAAGAGACTTACAACTATGGGATTATTATCGATAGATGGGGGGGGTTGAGACGAGCATTAGGAGTGCGAAGATTATGAGGGAGGGCTGTGGGGAGGGAGATGTGTTGTGTCTATCTATTCCATAAGTATTATGTGTCTATTCTAGTAGAGATAGAACAGTGTAGATAGAGGTGGTTCTGGCAAGGGGTTAAGTAGACAAGGTATCTGGGAATAATGGTGGAGATGAGATTCCCTGTCAGATGAAATTCGCGAAGGGCATAATAGAGGTTATCAGTTGAGAGCAATTTTGAGCTTTACACTCTTGTCATGCGAACAGGCACCCCGCTGCCAACGATTAAACTTAACGACTATAAACCTTCCCTATCGATTGTCTTCTGATCATTGGACATTTGGAGAGTCCGATCTTCCTAGAAGATGATGTGCGTAATGAGAAGATTAGGGTCTGTGGAGAAAATAAATCTCCTGGACCAGACTTGTACACTTGTTGAGTTTTTTTCGAAAGTATCGTGGGACACTTTAGGATCAGATTTTTGTGCTGCAGGTGGATGGTTTTTTCGATCATAGTTCATTTCTATAGGATGTAACTCCTCTTTCCATGCTCTCCATTCCGAAAGAACCATGATCCTAAGTTCGTAAATTGATGTCTATCGTGCCAATTAGACTTGATCGGGAGTCTTTCAAGTGTTTGTCACCAGAAAAATTAGCACACTCGAACTTTCGTCGATAATCTCTGGTCTTATATCGGATTTTCGAAACCGTTTTCTTCCTAATAAGTCAAATTCTTTGTCTGGCCTGTTTATCATATACTAAATACTTGTTTTGGTGCAATGTCATAAAAACAACAATCCATGTTGTTTAAAATTGATTTGTCCAAGGCTTATTGATTCGATAAGTTAGATTTTTTTAGAAGATAGTGCTATAGCTTTAGGTTTCGGTTGCTAAATGTGTTCGTGATTTGGGGTTGCTTAAAAACTCTGGTATGGCTTCGGTCCTCCTTTAATGGGTTATGCCTAATCGTCCGAATTCCAATTCATGAATTTGTTAAGCAAGGGAGATTCCATGTGCCCCATACCTTTTTTAATTTAATTTATGGAGTCTCTTCATCTTTCGTGTATCTAGGGCCATCGACGCGGGAATATTTAAGTGCAACAAGATTTGGTTCGTCTCTTAATATTTCCCATCTGTTTTTATGCTAATATGGCGTCTTTATTGTGATGGTAGCAATTTCTAATCTATCTGGTATTACTCAATTCTTTATGTTGTTTTTTTCTTTGTTTGTGCTGACTCTCGATCAATCTGTAAAGAAAAGTCACTCTTTCCATGGAGGGTCGGGAATATCGAGAGTGAGGATTGTTAATGCTAGCAGTCATAAATATTTTGGTTTGTTCGACTGATGAAAACCCCTTATAAATACTTAGGGGTGAGGTTGGATGTAATAGCTCTACTTTTCAGCATGGGACGATACGATTTGTAAACTTAAGGCTCGTCTATCTAATTGGAAACTTAAAACTTTATCTGTTGGAGGAAGGCTTACTCTTTTAAAGTCGGTTCTTGGGTCGACACCTATTTATAATATGTCCATCTATAAGGTTCCTAAGTCGGTGTTACAAACGATGGAGTCCATACGTAGAAATTTTTTTTCATGTTGTGACAATGGCACGAGAGAAAGAATAGTGTGGAATAAATGTCCAAAGGTTCATGCGTCCAAGAATTATGGGAGATTAGGTGTCTCGAGATTTTAGGCTTTAAATATGGCCGCTCCTTTTCCAAATGTGGTTATTGAATTCAAATCACGGGATAATTTATATGGTGTCGTCTCATCATGTCTATGCATGGCTCCTTATTATATAAATTATCTCTATTTTGTTACTCGACTTGGAAATCCATTATTCTGGAGGTGCATATGCTTAAAGATCGTGGTGTGACCTCTTTTCACTGTCTATAATCGTGTGGTAGTGGTTTTTCGTGGCACGCAGATTTTTGGAATAAGTTTGGGATTAGTGACACTCAATCTTCGTGTTATGTTTCCAGAATTTATGCTTGGAGATTAATAAAGATTGAACTGTGGCTGCTAAACTGCAATTCTCGGTTACCTCATCTCTTCGTCTTCATGTTTAGAGGAGGGGTTTGAATCTTCCTCAAATAGCTCTTCTTCAAACGTATATGAAGGGACATGTTTGGCTAATATGGAGGATAGATGAGTGTGAGAATTAAATGGAGAAGGTGTTTTTCGGGTCAAAGATGTTCGCATTTTTTTTTATGAATGTTTCTTGCCGAAAGCTCCTACTGCTACTCGATGGGTTAAATAATTCCAATAAAAAAATGTTTTTGCTTGTGAAGATATTCCTAGATCGGTTGCCTACTCGATCCATTAACAACATCGTTGTGTTCCTTAGTTTCTTGATCTGTTATGTTTCCGCTTGCTCATCTGCTCAGGAAGGATTCCCGCACTAGGTTCTTCAGTTGCAGATACTACGGATATCGTCATGCTCGAGTAAGCCCGCTGTGGAATGCAATCATAGGACGCCCTTTGGTTTCATATGCGATTGACTTAATTGGGTTTCATATTCCATCAATTAAGCCTAAAGTTAAAGAAGTTTGCTGAAGGAGTTCTTTATATACTGGGTGTGAGCGTATAGAAGTTTCGTAATCAGTTTGCTCTTCTCCGTCGAAAAGCCCTCTTCGGTAAAGATGTAATTTTGACGATAGTGTTTCGCGCTTCTTTTCACTTGGTGCCTTTCAAGATGGTAAATTGTACTATTTATGTTGGGATATGTAGGTTTGCAAACCACCCCTATTTGATCACTTTGTAATTCTTTTTTCTAGCTTCTTGTATAAATTGTGGTTTTTTATTTTATTTTTGTATTTTTTGTTGGTTTTTTGTTTTTTTTTTTTTGGTTTTTTTTGTTTTTTTTATTAGGGGTGTTGGTTTTATAATAGTTGTCGTTCTAAAAAAAAAAGATCTTTTCTCTCGTGATGTATAATGTGTGATTTATGCAAAGTGGTATCTTATCCGTTCCAATTTATTAGAACAAGTCTTTATTTTGGCTTATAAATTTGAAAGTGGGCTGATAAATATAACTTATTATAACATGTATATTTGTTGTTGTTGTTGTTTTTTTTATGTTTATGAGTCGCGCGCATATCTCATGAAATATTTTTTAACGAAGGCAACTCAACAAGAGTAGGTATCGAAAAACTATTTCTCCTATAGATTATAGTCACTGTTAATAAAATTTTCTGGTTTTTATACGAGGATATCACATAACTCAAAAGATTCTAGTCTTTGTTGCTAAAAAAATGAAAAACAAACATGAAAAAAGATACAAAAACTAGGAATATTTTTCCTTGCTTTGTTTATATTTTATGATTTGTAAATATTAAATTTTTTATGTTGACAATGTATTGATGTTTCATGTACTGTTTTGACGTAATAATTTGCATAATATCATATTGGAATTATGCAACTTAAACTAACTAAGTAACAACTTTTCTTTACATATTGTGGTCTCGATTCTTTTGTGTCAAGACCTTCTATTATGGTCTCGATTCTTATTGCAAGTTAAACTAGCTAAAAAATATAATATAAGGCAAACATACCAATAATAAAACTTAAACCCATTTCTAAATGCATTACATAGGATAGATAGGCTTTACCCTAAAATGGGGGAACAAACTAAGAAAATTTGAGTGACATGCAAAGAAACGAAAATACTACATTCTTCTTAAACATTAAGTTCTTCAACAACCGGATCATTTCTTGGATCAACGAAATCATGAATCTCATCTCTTTCCACAACAACACCCTCGTTGATTGGTTCAACAACTAGATCATTTCTTGCATCAACGAAATCTTGAATCTCATCTCTTTCCTCAACAATACATCATTTATTGCTCCAACACCTTGCAATTCCATCTCGGGAACAATTTCCGCATTTCTTCGTTCTTCACCTTGTTCCATCCCTTCACCGTCAAGCTCGGCGATCCTAGGCTCCATTTGAATGACAACATCCAGCATTATCAAAACTAGCATGGACATACACCAGACCACTATCGACACCATGCTGTAAAACCCCAATCGAATCATGATTTGAAAGATACTGAACCCCACGAACAAATACCTCACGTTCAGGCATTCCCAAAAGTACCGATGAGTCCACAAATAAACGAGCTAGAGCAACCCCCCTTGCAATGACCAAACCTCCTTGAAAATTTCTCCTAGCAACCCCCTCAATAACAAAAAGCTTAGTGGGGGCTGGGAGGAATATTCAAAGAGGTTTAGTCGTTGCAAGGGGGTTGATCCAGCTCGTTTATTTGTGGACTCATCGATATTTAATGGAATGCCTGAACGTGAGGTATTTGTTCGTGGGTTACAGTATCCTTCAAGTCGTGATGCGATTGGGGTTTTACAGCATGCTGTAGATGGTGGTATGGTGTATGTCCCTGCTAGTTTTGATGATGGTGGTGAGGATGTTGTCATTCAGATGGAGCCTAGGATCGCCGAGCTTGATGATGAGGGGATGGAGCAAGGTGAAGAACGAAGAAATGAAGAAATTGCTCAAGAGATGGAAGTGCAAGGTGTTGGAGCAATAAATGAGGGTGTTGTTGATGACAAGAGTCAAGATTTTGTTGATGCAAGTAATGATCCAATCAATTAGTTGACCAATGTATTTTCGTTTATTTGTAGGTCACCCTAGTTTGTTTTATTCCAAGCTCTTTTGGGGTCGAGCCTATCTATCCTATGTTAATGAATTTAGAAATGGGTTTAAGTTTTATTATTTGTATGTTTGCCTTATATTATATTTGAAAGTACAAAAAGTATAAAAAGTTCTTCTACGTACTACCCCCTTTTGTCTTTTTATTTTACAGTGCAACACAGTTTTTTTCAGTTTATGTTCTGTATTTTTTAACACTTTAATAATTTTCACTTGTAAAACTTATAATTTTTGTTCCGCATTTTTCGTTTCACAGTTTTATAACACAAACAACCTTGAGTGGCCACGCCAACCTTCTGAAAAGGGAGGGCTTTACCTGGTTTGAGTCTGTGTGGCGGTGGGTTCAAGCCTCGTGGATTATTCGGCCAATGTGTCGGAAACCATGGTTACCAAAAAAAAACAAAAAAACAAAAAAGATAGGGGTATTTGCAACACATTAGGAGGGGTCTTAATAACCTACCCCAAAACATAATCCTTTTTTTAAGTGTTCATATATTATATATATATAAATGGGATAAGAATCCTCTAATGTTAGTCTCTCATGTTTTGGTAATGTTGAGCCAATAAGATGAAAATAAACATAATAGTGAGGACACTTTTAATTAAAATATAAAACAATTCATTTCTTCCCTCTCACAACATAGTAACATGAGAGAACTTGAGAGACTTGAACATTAGGTGATCTCATTCCATATAAATGCTAGCCGAGACTAGAAAAATGGTCTCTCATGTTTTGGTAATGTTGAGCCAATAAGATGAAAATAAACATAATAGTGAGGACACTTTTAATTAAAATATAAAATAATTCATTTCTTCTCTCTCACAACATAGTAACATGAGAGAACTTGAGAGACTTGAACATTAGGTGATCTCATTCCATATAAATGCTAGCCGAGACTAGAAAAATGGTCTCTCATGTTTTGGTAATGTTGAGCCAATAAGATGAAAATAAACATAATAGTGATGACACTTTTAATTAAAATATAAAACAATTCATTTCTTCCCTCTCACAACATAGTAACATGAGAGAACTTGAGAGACTTGAACATTAGGTGATCTCATTCCATATAAATGCTAGCCGAGACTAGAAAAATGGTTACAAGATATAAAAATGAACCCCATTGTCTTATCAATCATTCCTTAATAGAGTCGACAATTTAATCATTTCTAAACTTATTTATACCAAAACCGTTGCATTTTTGAATCGTCATAAGACCCAGATTGTGGTGATAAACACAACTTCAATAAGCTTCTTCCGTTTTGCCATTCTGTTAGGTGATAAAAACGTTGCAAAGCCGTTATTAGCTTATTAGCTTATGTGTTGGTGTCTATCGATTGATGGAACTTGGATTTATAGAAACCGTGTGTGCTTTGTCCCTCGTGGACTATTTGTATTAATTTACGACTGTGTTATTTTTT
>BQNB010040590.1:31869-47301 GCA_026074375.1 Tanacetum coccineum
AAAAGAAAATTGATTTTTAAGGGGTATTTTCAAATAGCAGTACTAACCTTAAGTTAGTACTGCTAGTTCACTTTTGGAGCAGTACTAACTCCAAGTTAGTACTGTTAGTTCAATTTAGCTCACCAGCTTATTATTTCAGCTTATTTAAGATTGTTTTAGCTTTTTAGAATAGATTAAACCATTTTCCTTTACTGTTTTTAGGAGTAAGCTTATTTAAGCTTATTTTCCTTTTCAAAGTATTTTCAATAATGTATCAGTTTGTAGCTTTTTAGCTTATTTGTCATTTTAGTTTATTCTAGTTGCTTATTCCTATTACTAAGTGCTTATTAAGGTTAGGTGAACTTCTGTTTTAGCTTGTTTGCTTATTTATTATTTCTTTGAGTCTTGTTAGCCTAGCAGTACTAACCTTAAGCTAACAGTACTAACTTTAGCCTAGCAGTACTAACTCCAAGTTAGTACTGGTAGTTAAAACTGTTAGTACTGTTGTTAGTACTGTTGTGTTTATCTTGTTTAATTTAGCTTAATTGCTTTTTGTATTTGCTTATTTAGAGTTAGTTTAGCTTATTTAACTTGTCTTAAGTTTATTTGAGCTTATTTGTGCCTTAGTGTAAAAGTTTTAAGTGTTTTTGCCATTCCTAGCTTTTATTCTTGTCCTAGCTTATTTTCTTTGCTTATTTTTATGTGCTTTTGCTTATTTTTATCAGTTTTAGTGCCCAATCATTCCTTGTGACATTCAAACACAATTCATCAATCGTCCCTCGTTTTTCCATTCCAGCCTCGTTGGGACATAACGACCCGGGAACACTCTATACTGCTTCCGGTTTCATTGGTCTCGCGTGGTTTCGTCCCTTGGTGTGTATTTATACATGTTTGTATTTGTTCACATATTTAAGGGGTGAGTTCGCGCGAGTCACGGCCCGAATGGCAAGTTGCGTGTATTTCTTAACGGCGAGTTGGTTATTTTATTATTTATTAATAAATTACTCAACCCGCTGGTTCATATGGCGGGTTGATTCATAGCGAGTTGGCCAACAGCGGGTTGCTTAAACGGCGGGTTGACTCATAGCGAGTTGCCTAACGGCGGGTTGACAACAGCGAGTTGCCTAAACGGCGGGTTGACAAACCAGCGGATTGACAACAGCGAGTTGCCATAATTTTTCTATTATTTTAATCCAACAGGTAAACCGCCGTCTCTCGGCGGTTTGGTCGAATATTTTTATTCATTAAAATATTCAACCCGCTCCTTTTCGCGGCGGTTTGCTCAATTCTCCTAATGGCGAGTTGGCATTTGCCTGGCAGCGGTTTGGGCTAAGTTTCATGTGTTCGGCCCATTGAGCCCAATAATCTATCAAGGCCCATTCGAATGACCCTCTTCGTATGATTCGGTCAAACACTGTTTGAATAGGAATGGCTCATCCCAAAAGTAATCCCTCAAATCCTGAAGAATTTTTGTTTCTCTTGACGGGTGGATCGGAAGGGTAGTACTCGGCTAGCTAAATAGTTAGCATAGTCGGCAATACACGGTCTAGTCTTTCTTTTCGGAGATTTACATCACCTCGTTCTTAAGGAAAATTGGTCCCTTATCTCGCCACTGGCAGCTAATCAAGGTCGTGGGTTTTCGGAGTCGGGAGAGATGATCAGCTGCTAGATTTTAGCACCTTTCTTATCACGGATCTCGATATCGAATTCCTGAAGCAGCAAGATCCATCGAATTAGGCGTGGTTTTGCATCTTGTTTTGTAAATAGATATCGCAGGGCTGAGAGGTTCAGTGAAAACGATGGGTCTTGGATTTGACCATGTAATTAACAAAATTTGTTGAATGCAAAGGACAATAGCCCAGAAGCTCCTTTTCGGTAGTTGTGTAGTTTTCTTGTTGCTTCGTTTCATTGTTTTGCTGGCGTAGTGTATGAGCTTGAAATGTTTTTCGATCCTTTATCCTAGTACTTCCACGACAGCATAATCATTGCGTCGCTCATGTTTTCGAATGGTAATGACACCAAATCTGATCTGATCTGGATTAGTGCCTGCCGTTAGTTCACGTTTTAATGTGTCGAATGCTTGGATGCATTCTTCGGAGAAGTTGAATGGTGCATCTTTAACTAGGAGCTGGGTCATTGGGTGTGCGATTTGTGAGAAATATTTTATGAATTTTCTATAGAAACTAGCATGTCCTAGAAAGCTTTAAATGGCTTTCACATTCGTCAGATATGGTAGTTTAGAAATTGCCTCGCTTTTTACTTTATCGACCTCAATCTCAGAACCCAAGACCTTATGGCCTAGGACGATTCCTTCCTTTACCATGAAGTGGCATTTTTCCTAATTCAATACAAGGTTGGTTTCCTCGCACCTTTTTAGCATCTTCTCCAGGTTTTGGAGGCAGTGGTCGAAAGAATTACCAAAGAAGGAGAAATCGTCCATGAATATTTCCATGATATCCTCGATTAGCTCATGGAATATTGCTGTCATGCAACATTGAAAAGTGGCTGGGGCATTGCATAATCCGAAGGGCATTCGTTTGTATGCGAAGGTCCCGTAAGGGCAGGTGAACGTGGTTTTCTCGTGATTCTTCACGGGGCGGAGAGGGATTTCAAAGTATACAGAAAACACGTCCAGGAAGCAATAAGTATTTCATGCCCAGCCAATCATTCAAACTTTGCTGACGATGACGGAAGTGGAAAGTGATCTTTCTGGGTTGCGTTGTTCAACTTACGATAGTCGATACATACGCGCCATCCGGTGACTGTCCGTTGTGGGATGAGCTCATCCTTCTCATTCTTTACTACGGTCGTTCCTCCTTCTTTTGGGATGACCTGGACAGGGCTTACCCAAGGACTGTCAAGAGATAGGATAGATTAATCCTGCGTCAAGGAGTTTTATGACTTCCTTTTTTACTACCTCCTTGATGTCTGGGGTTTTTTTAAATCATCTTTAAGGTTTGACACTGGTTTTACTCGGTTTCCATGAGTATTTGTGAGTTATTGAAGGATGAGTCGATCCCTTTTATATTCGATTGTATACTCCAAGGCGATCACCCCTTTATGATTCCAATGAACCTCGAGGAGGCTAGTTTTTTTCGTGTCGAAGGACAATACGGATGAGATGACCACTGTGAGTTGGTTGTTTTCTTGGAGGAAAGCATACTCAAGGTGTTCGGGTAATTCCTTCAATTCGAGTTTGGGTGGTTCCACGCCTGATGGTTTTAGTCGATTCTTTGGGGCTTTCCATTTGAGTGGTTCCACCAGCTCTGTCCTAGGGTAGAAAGAAATAGCAAGTGCTTTGTTAGAATCTTACTCTTCTTCTTCTTCAGTCCATTTTCCGTCATGATTTACTGTGTCGACCCATTGTTCCTGGACCAGCTTAGCGGTGTGATCGGCACAGTATAGGTAATCGTCGCGGGAGTGTTTGGATTTCATAGATTTTCCGATGTTGAAGGTGATGGTTTCACTTCTGACCCTTAAACTCAATTTTCCCTTGTGTACGTCGATCACAGCTCTTGCCATTTGAAGCGAGGAAGGGCCGTGCTAAATTATTAGGACTAAAGACGGCTCTTCGTCCATCTTCTAAAACCACGAAACGCAGACGGGAAATGAAATTTGCTTACTTTTACCAATAGATTCTCGCAGACCCCGATGGGGTATTTGATAGACCGATCGGCCAGCTGAATACTCATTTTGGTAGGTTTGAGCTTAGAAATCCCTAATCGTCGGAAGAGAGAATGTGGCATAAGATTTACACTTGCCCCTAAAAGTCGGATCAGGGCGTTCAATCTGCCAGGGGTCGTTGAGACATGGTAGTGTGAAGCTTTCTGGGTCTCCTTCCTTTTGTGGTTGACTCCATTAGTAATAGCGGAACACTCCTCACTAAGTTGAGGGAAGGGAGGGCCGCTTTCTCAAGTTTCTCCTTATGCGAAAGTAGATCTTTCAAAACTTTGGCTCCCTTTGGCATGTGAATCATAGCTTCAAGGAATGGCAGATTGATATAAATTTGCTTAAAGATTGAGAGAAGTCGCTCATCTTTGTCATCTTTTTTTTTGCTTCTTTAATCTAGAAGGAAAAGGTAGATTGGATGTTTTGGAAGGTTAGTAAAGGAATGGTATGGAGAGGGGGGTTCTTGCTTTAATGCTTGTTTTGCGCCCTCAGGCCCTTTATTCTGATCTAGTTGTATGGCGGAAAGTTGGTGCTTCAGGCCCCCTCTCCCTCCCACCCCCAGGAGTTTCGCTTTTGTTGATTGCTAAGAGAATTTAGGAGTATTGTTCACGCAATTCCTTACGGTGTTGGACAAGCATATCTCCTATCCCTTTTGCGTGAGACTTCTTTTCGAGCATGAAGTTTGCGAGCTCGTCTTCAAACTTACTTCTAACAATCCATTCGGGGCCATCCTCTCCTTTTTCCTTACATTTGTTGTTCCTCTATGGTGAGGTATCATTGTTTTGATAGAACCTTAGAAGGGAAGGATCATTGTAGATGTCTCCTCCAGACAAGCATACCTGCTCGGACGGGTTGTTCTGCTCACATTCATCAGCCTCATGGGATCCTCCGCAGTAATCACAAATCAGGTAGGGGTTTTTAAGCCCAACCTCTCGAGTAGGTGTTTCGAGGAAAGAGATTTGATTACAAGCCCTTTTTAAACGCCCCCTGAGTGTAGGTTGCATTGCTTCTGAAATGGAAGAGACATTTATGAATGGTGATGGTTCTTCCCACAGATTGTCTTGGTACTGGACGTATTCTCCTATTCGATTCCATCCGTCTTCTTCAGTAAGAGAGCTAAAGCGGAACTGGGTGAATTGTTAGAGCTTCCTGCGGTCAATCCAAGATATGTTGTCGTGAAAGATTTAAACCAGAAGCCATTTCTGTATCCCATGATGAGGAACCTGTTTGATTAAGTCTTGGAAATGGAACCAGGCACATTTGATAGGTTCGTTGTCCCCTTGTTTGAATCAGAGGATTAAATCTCTAAGGGCCGAGGTACGTCCTACCAGAAATAAATGGTCAAGGAATTTTTTTTTTTTTTTTTCCCTGGAACGAGCTGATCTACAATCGTGATTTGTGTTGGTGGTATTCTGTCAAGCCATTTGTGGCGCGCGCGCGCCCTGTGAGGGAGAAGTGGTTGTTTTAACCTGATGTATCCCTATGTTGCTTTGTCGCTTGTTTGTGTCACATGTTACTATTTACTTTCTCAGTGCATTAACATGATGGAGAGTGTCCTCGATTTTCAGTCCTTGGATGTGCACGTGCTTTGATCAAACCCAGATGTCGCGTGAGTCGATGTGATTCTCCCGTTTCGTTCGGTTGGAAAGATGATTGGATTTTGGAAACCGAAGGAATTAGGACGAGAATGTTCGTGTAAGGTTTTAGGAGGCGTTGGCAGTTTGGCTCCAGTGTTGTTGGAAGAGGATGCTTCATCATCAAAGAGGTTTCTTCCGGCTATAGCAAGAGATTCGTTTTGATGTGAACGCATGGCGGCTTTCCTAAGCCTTCAGAATTCTCTTTCGGGTTCGTCGAGAGGTTTTGTTAACCTCTTAACGGTACTACGCGTCATGGTGACAGATTTACGAGACAGATAACACAAAGAAAAGATAGACTACGAGAAAGCTAATATGCGGAAATTAAATCTTACTTGAAAGGATTCAAGCAAGTAGAACTAAGCTAAACTATGATCAAAACCTAACTATTCCCCACGCAGCGGCGCCAAAAACTTGTTGCGGTTGTCGTAAGGGACTTCTACAAGAAGTTTTACAACTCCCTAGGCAGTGTACCTAATCGTTGTAGTGTAGTATAGGCAAGACTCGGGGGTTGTTATCGTTCTCTAGGGGAATAGGTTGGGAAGGCTTGATCACGGTCTAACAGAATTCTAAGGGTTGAGAGAAGATTCTTTTTGTGTTTTTATATTTTATGAAAGCAGTAAATCATATGTTTGAGAGATTGGTTGGTTTTAGCTATTAAACTAAATATAAACTAAGCTACTGGTGATAACAATATAATAAAAGATTATGTTTATTTAATCATGTATTACTCCCTAGATTGCTTCTCCAAGTGTTGTTGCTTTGTCACACTTGTGATGATCTATGTAATTATTTCCTAAGTCACGAACGAATTACACGAACCCGCCAGTCTATTTAATATTCCCTTAAGGTAACGCACAAGTAAGGTAGTATGGAGACTATTACAAGTCCCCTAAAAGTATATTAAATGAATTTGAAATATATTAAGAGTAGATCAACCATATAAGAGGCAAGGTAGTATAAAGACTGTTACCCGATGGTATCCTTTCTACACAATCATGTTTTCCTAGACATATCAACAACGATACAGACAAAAACTGGTTTTCTAAGACCTAACATGCATATTCATTAGAGGCGGCAAAACGGGCGGGTCGGGCGGGCACGGGCACCGGGCTAAAACGGGCGCGGGCTAAAACGGGCTCGGGCCAAAACGGACACTAATTAGATAAATAGACTACTGGGCGAATCTTATTTATTTAGTATTTTTTTACGTTTTCGTCCGTTTTTTACGATTTCGTCTGTTTTTTTACGATTACGCCCTTTTTTTTACGATTTCGCCAGTTTTTTACGGTTTTGTACATTTTTTTACGTTTTCGTCCGTTTTTATGTTTTTCTAAAGAACATACTTAAAACCCTATAAAAGATTGTATGTTATAAGGAAAATCGTTCAGGACGGGCGACGCGTTTAATCGAGAAGTCGTCATGAATAGAATATTTAATAATGGGTTTGGGTCGTACAATCTGACGCCTGTCTTGGCAGATCCTTGTGACGCGTCGTTGATATGGGTTGTGACGGCTCACATGTAATCTGCTGACCCGTCTCCACTTCTGAGTAGAAATTCTTGAGAGAATGTTGGAGTAGGTTCGTAGTCTTGTCCTTATTTATTTTCTAAATGAGCCCAAGTCACGTGTATTTCCTTCAAATGCCTTCTAAATGCTGAATACCTGAAAATGAACGATTAAGTACCTATTTTGGGCATAAATGCACGATTTAGGGGGTTAAACGACCCCGAAAAAATGTATAAAATGACACCTCATCAGCTATCAATTGTACTTGGTTGAAAACTTGGTTTATTTTAAATGTATCAAATGATCACCTTTTAAACAACTCATATAGAGGTCGTTCTTTATATCTTGTGTTCATGTGTTATGAAGTCATCATCCCCGATTACCTTTTCACTGTGATATTTTAGGGATGTTACAACTTTAACCAAGAGATTCGATACCCGCTAGTCATCATTGCAAGGAATAAATGACATAAGCCTGAAAGGATAAGCCTGAGAGTATGAACCCTGGTTGACAGGCACAACTGGGGGACGCATTTACATAGTCTAACATCATATCACTCGAACAAGATCTAATACTAGACTGGGGTGACTTGATAGTGAATCGATATTAATGGCACAATCCATTAATAACACGCTCGAATCAAGCCCAAATACAAAAAGCCCATAAGATAATCACCTGATGGCGCCCTGCTTACAAAATCATACCACGCTTGGTCTGGTAACTTATCCCCTACGCATGAGTACTCGTGTAGGGGACCACTATCTCCCTACTGCGACTAATGGTGAAGATGTACCATCCGACACCTGAGGAGTGGGGTGCATAACCAGCATCAAGTTGTACGAGCTAAGGAGAATGATCACATATGTCCTCATTGTCTGCTCTCCGATGATCAACGCGTGGCCTCCTCACAATCATTGATTACTCCTCAAATGGTTTACCTCTAAACCCTAATGCTTTCCTATAATTTTTTTTAAAAAGGCAACAATATTATAAAACCACAAAATAAAATACAAAGAGAAGGCATCTCACCCCAATTAATCAAGTAAATTAAATGTTTTCTTATAAATAGAAAGCATTCACAACTCCCCAAAGGAGTTCACGCATATGGCATCAAACCGTTACACATAGTAACGCCTCCCACATTTAGAAAGATTGTTTGCTCAAGTGTTACCCGAACTTCATAATCCTTATCATAACAATCGGATCCTTACTGTTCGACACGGGAAATCAAGCAACACAACCATGCCAAATCCTCTCTTAAACACGTTTTATATACTTTACTTAACATTAGCTATTTTTTAACCATCAAAATTAACGATCGCATATAAACTGCGAGCATAATTATATTACTCAATCATGCGTGTCGTCAACTGATTCTCTCTACTCGTCATTACTCTTTCTAAGTTACAAAATTGCATTAACAGAAAAACTAAAAATAAATATGATATTTACTTTTTAAGAATTCATTTTTTTCAAAGATTGATATTTGCTAAGTATAAAACTTCATATAAGCATAAAATCATTTACAAAATGTCTAAGGCTTTCCACTATGGGTCGGTCGACCGACTCGGTCGCCCTCATAGTGGCGAGTCAGTCGGGTCGTCGGTCGCCGGAGACCGAGTCACACAAAGATCGCAGGCACGACCGTTGTCGTGGGAAGGAATATTACAAAAAATTCTGCCGTTTTTTGTTTTTATATAAAAAAAAACTTTTAAATTTTTAAAATTTAAATAATTTAACACTATAAATACCCACTCATTTCACCATTTTTATCACACATTTAAACAACAATTCAAAAACTTCTCTCAATTCAAAAACTCACCATGTTTAACAAGAATAAGAAAACTCCCAAATCAAAAACTCGAAATTCCCGACTTCAACCAAGTGCTCCGCATTTAACACCGGATCCGAATTTTCAATTATCCGGTCTTTCACCACTATCCGTTTCTGATCTCCTGGTTTTAAATACATTTCACAATTACCACACCCACCACAAAATAATATCTTTTATCAAAATCGTTCATTCAATCCTCCGTATAACAACCCAAATGCTTTTCACAACTCACCAACCGGGTTGTATCGTCCTACTATGGAATCATCGACGTCTTCCCAACCAAATCAACCTTATTCTCCAATTAATCCTACCAATCTTGATATGAATTTTGAGGAGTTAATTTTTAGTCAAGACTATAACTATAGCCAATATTATTCTATGGGTCATGGTTCGGGTCACGGTTCAGCTCCCGGTTCGGCGCACGGTTCGACTCAGGGTTCGGTTCCATTTCACGACGATGAAGACGACTCTCCTGTAGAAGAAGTGTCACCCGTCAAACCTAAGAAGCCCTCGAGACGTGTAGCAAAGGCCAAGAAGGATGAGCCCAAGGAGGTCAAGGAGACGCCAAAAGAATGGACAGTGGAGGAAGAGATTGCGTTGTGCCAAGGTTGGTGCGATGTTTCAGAAAATAGTATTTCAGGAAACAGTATGAAGGCTAAGGGATTTTGGGAAGCTGTTATTAGGTACTTTGAAAATGAAACTGGTTCAACAAGAGGTTATGACTCGATCGTTAGCAAATGGAAAAATAGGGTTCGCCCTAGAATTGGTGCTTTTTGCGCCATCATCAAAAATATTGAAGCGAATCACGAAAGTGGTACAAATGACCTCGATGTGTACCAAAAAGCTTGTGCATAATACAAAATGATGTACAAGGGTGATTTTACGTTGGAGCATTGTTATAACATATTGAAAGATCACCCAGGTTGGAAAAATGTTGAGATGCCTAATTTTTACCAAAGTCAGGGGCGAAAAAAGTCCAAGACTTCTGAAACCACTTCGGGGTCAGCATCTGGTGGTCTTAATTTGAACGAGGAAGCGGATGAGGCTGTGGAAGAGACTCAAGAATTCCGACCAATGGGTCGTGACCGAGCAAAGGCCAAGAAGAAAGCAGTCGGTTCCTCTCGTGGGGGAGCTTCTTCATTTGTTGATTTGGTAGCCGACAAGTTCTGCAACATGAGACAAAAAAAGGGGAAAGAAGGACAAGGAACAACAGTCCTATATAGAGTTGAAGAATCGGGAGTTGAGTATCCGGGAGGCCGAGGCTTGAGAAATTGCACAGCTGAAAAGGGAGAAACTAGAAATCCAGCGTCGAACGCTTGAATTGGCCGAAAGGGAGAAACGAGACAGAGATATCTTATTCTATAATTCAGGAATCGACACGACTTTGCCTCCAATACAACAAAAGAAGCTGCTCGAGATGAAGATGAAAATGAATGCGCAATATAACTTAGATTATTAGTTTAAGTTATCTGAATAATTATGTTTTAATTTTAGCGTCATGTTTTTATGTTTTTTTAATAATTATGTATTGTTTTTTTAGTTTATTATGTAATGTTTTTATTATTAATGAAATTTATGTAATGTATTTTTATTATTTAATGAAATTTAAATTTGATGTTAAAAAAATGAAGGTCGCTTCATAGTGGTAAAAAATCGCTTGTAGGTCGCCGGAGAGAGAAAGCTGATGTGGCGCCGAAAAGTACAAATCAAGACCGACTATGATAATGGGCAGCCTAACATACCCTTTGTGACAATGGATAAAAGGGGGATGCTTGTGATTAGGTGGGGGCAGGTGAGGGTGTGGGTAAAAGAAACAAAGCATAATCATACAAAATTACATGATGGTTGAGAGTACAAGCTAGTTTTGAAACCAAACACATAGTGCTCTACTGCTCTTTGAAACTGAATGCTTTGTGTTTTTGTTAAGGCTTATATTATACGTACCTTCTAAAACATCGTTCGTTTTTTGACGTTTTTTATTATTTATTATTTTTATAATTTTGTGTATGTTATAAAACTGTGACACGAAAAATACGGAACGAAAAATATTAAGTTTAACAGGTCAAAAGTATGAAACTGTCAAAAATTACGGAACAAAAACTGATAAAAAAATGCGTTGCACTGTAAAAAGGTGGTACAAAAGGAATCTTTGTACCTTTTTGGTACTTTTTGACGGGGCGGGGGTACCAATAGTAGCACCTTTTTGTTAATTGGGTACCCCTGCCCCACTGAAAAAGTACCAAAAAGTATCAAAGATTCTTTTTGTACCTTTTTTTACAGTACAACGTAGTTTTATATCAGGTTCTGTTCCGTATTTTTTGACAGTTTCATACTTTTGACTTGTTAAACTTTATAATTTTTATTCCGCACTTTCAGTTTCACAATTTTATAATATAAACAAAATTATAAAAATTAAAAAAACAAAAAAACCCGGAAAAACAAAAGGAGTGCGAATGACCTTTTAGAGGTATGTATTACTCGCCCCTTGTTCATTTATGTTGCACGATTAGTACTGTACCTTCAACAGCAGTAACTCTGATTTTCAAAGTTAAATTTGGTATGCGTTTGCAATAAGAGATAAGATAAAAAGACCTCTTAAAACTATCATTTGTACCACTTTTGTTTTTACGGTTTTTTATTTTTATAATTTTATTTATATTATAAAACTGTGAAACAAAAGTGCGGAATAAAAGTTATAAAGCTTAATAAGTCAAAACTCATAAGTATTGAACTGTCAAAAAATACGAAATAGAAATGTTATATTGTAAACAATAGGTTAAATGAGAGGTGGAGGTTGTTGGAAGGTAAAAACATATGGGCCAAATGTACAAATAGTAATACCCTTGCAATTATTATTGTGTTTTTACAAATATTGCTTCATCTTTTTTCTTGTAGGAATTGAAGTAGACTTAAATGTCGCTTCTTATGTTCGAGTCTTATCATGGATCTTCAAGGTCGGAAATAAATAAAAATAGGATTGGGGTTTATCCTCTAAGACGAAGGTTTGAGGCTTACATACTGCCTAATTAGATGTCAATGTGGGCTCGAACTACTAACTTACTATTATTGCTATGCACATTCATGGAATGTCTTTCTTTGAAATATTATAAGTGATTTTAATTTTCTTATGGGATTATGGCTACAGGGAAGACTTAAAATAAGGATTCAAACTGTGTGTTTGACCAAATTCTCTCTCTACCCCCAATTCAAAAACCCTAATTGATGAACATCTTCTAACAAAGATAACCGAAAACCGAAAAAACCGAACCGAAAAAACCGACCGAAACTAGAAACCGATGGTTCGGTTTTTAATTTTTCAAAAACCGAAAAATTTCGGTTCGGTTTTGGTTTTTGTCCAAAAACCGAACCGTAAAAACCGAACCGAACCGAACCAAACCAATTTTATAATAATATATTTAATATAATTTAAATTAATATGTGTAACTAAAAAATTTTAAATTTATATTTATTTTATGGATGAATTATTATAATATATATTATTCTTAAATGTTTATATATTTGTTTGTGTGTACGTGTGTTTAACTGACAATATGTCCGTTATAATGACAATGATAATACTTTGCGTATTTTCACATGCATGTGGTGTCTCTCATTTATATGAATATATGATAAAATGGTAAAAATTTGTTCATTGTTTTTTGGTCCTTTTTATGGTGTTCTAGTAGATGTAATAGGGTTTTTTCTTGGGAGTATTGGTTAAAAAACCCCTATCTTATTTCTTTGTAATGTCTTTCTAGCTCCTTGCTAGTTTTTTTTAATAAAGTTGCCGTTCAAAAAAAAAAATACTAACTTACTATTAAATTTTTTTTGTCACTTCTCATGTATTTTTAAAAACAGAATTCATAATAGGAAAAGGTTATTTAATGGCACTCATTATTCTTCTTTTGGTTTATTTTAGTTTTAGTGTATGTAAAATGCTCTAGACAAGTTTTTGCCCCTAGTGTGATATGGATGGATATAATTATAGTCAGATTTAGAAATTTTCCTAAAACATTCATCAACTATCATGTCGTAACTTGATAGGTCATATTAAAATTTAAAAGTAATTTGATAGGCCATATTAACCAATCATAATTAAAATAAATGTATAAAAGTTTTTCTTAATTGAAATTCAGATGACCCATTTATATTTATTCTAATTCTGATTGATAAACAGATCTGCATCCGAGACGAATAAACATTTTCTTTCTTTCTAAAACTAACATAAGACGTTAAAATATGTAAGAGAATAAAATGAAACAAGAAATGTTTCATTTTCTAAAAAAGAATTGGTTTGTTAATGCCACGTAGGCTGACAGTCAAAAGTAGTCTATTTCTAGTCTACAAGAGTGTGACGGATGATTCTCACATCATTACCACCAAATTATTCCTGGCCTATTTAATTTTAATTTTTTTCATTGCATTATTTCATTTAGATTTGTCTCAAAATAATTGTTTATTTCAAAAAATTAATAAAAAATTTAGTTTGACTTTAGAGTTAATTGCATAAATGGTCCATGTGGTCTGTCAGGTTCATATCGGGTTTGGTCCCTTGACCAACATTTTCGTCAGTTGACCGTTAACTTTATGGGTATTTTGGTCTTTTCAAATGTATTTACGTTAAAACCTATATAACTTTAAAAGTATGGTCCCTGTGGTTTATGTGATATCATAGATTTAGTCCTTAATTTTTTATATATTTATTTTAACTTTCTAATTAATGTGCGTGTTAATTTTTTTTAATTTATGTCAGAATATTTAAAACTTTCGGTAAAATTTTTTTAACATAAAACTGACCGAAATTTTTTCGAAAAGTTAAATTTTTTTTAAAACGAAAAAAAAAAATTAAAAAGAAAATTTCAGCCTTTATTTTCTCAAAAAGTTTTTTAAAAAATTCGAAAAAAAATTTACCGAAAATTTTAAATAAAATTTCATTAAATTTTGAACATAAAATTGACTGAAATTTTTTCGTTAAAAATTGACCAAGAATTTTTCATTAAATTTTTACATAATTTTTTAAAAACTTTTCGTTATACTTTTAACAATTTTTTTTAGAAAATCCCTACAATAATATTAGCAAAACTTTTCGTTATTTTTATATTTTATATTTTTTTATTTTTTATTATTTATATTATATTTTTTATATATTTTTTATTTTTTATTATTTATATTTTTTATTTTTTATTTGTTTTTTTTTATTATTATACTTATTTATTTTTTATTATTTTTTTAATTTTTAAATTTTTTATTTTTATCTGTTTTCGTACGTACACAAAACTTTAGAAAAAACTTAAAAAAACAGAAAAAATGGGAAACGTACGAAAACATAAAAATACATATGAAAACGGATAAAAAAGTATAAAACGTAAAAATAAGTAAGAAAACTGATAAAAAAACGGATGAAAGCGTACAAAAAGTATAAAACGGATGAAAAAAATGCATAAAGCGTTGAAAACGTATAAAAATGTACGAAAACATTCAAAAACGTTCAAAAAAACGGACAAAACGTAAAATAACGTATGAAACAGATAAAAAGAACAAAAACGGACAAAATGTACAAAAACTTGGAAAATGTAAAAAAAGCGTACAAAAACGACGAAAACCACAAGGAACATTTCTGAAACACAAGAAACCACAAGGATCATTTCCGAAACAAGCACGAGGGTATTTATGTCATTTACACCAACTAAACCAACAATTAACGGTCAAACAAACGAAAATATTGGTCGAGGGACCAAACCCGATACGGGTTGAAACCACAGGGAGAGGATTCGGGAAAAAAAAGTTTAGGGACTATTTTCGTTAAACCCGACAGACCACAAGGCCCATTTATGAAATTAACTCTTGAGTTTATCATAATAACTTCACTTATGGTCATTATTACAAATATTAATTTTTTTTAACTTAATTAATAAATTAAAGGTAAAATTGTCATTCTGCAAAAAATAAGAAAAAAAAAACTGTAATAATTATATTTTTTATAAACTGTGTGTTTTTTTTCTGTGAACAAAAATTTTGAGACGAAGGAATTAAATAAAAGGAAATATATATACTAAATTAACAATTTAATTTTATTCCTTTTTAGCAATCCTTAGTTATCAAGATCTAGATCTACAAATTTTATTTAATTATGGCATGGATTTGTATATTCTTTGCCATATTTGCAAGAAAACATAAAATAAAATATTAAGCGCAGCAGATCAAGCATATGAATTAAATCTATGCGTGAACATTCAAGACATGATATAATTCAAAAGTGTAACCCTAATGCCAAAACGAGTTGACTCATGATGCCACTGTTGGGATTTAACAAACTAGGTAACCAATTAACTACGAGTACCCAACGGAATTGATCTAGTTTTAGCACAAAGATTAACACTTAATAAAGTAAATAATTATAACATTAAAAGTAAATAATTACTTATCTCTTGATCTTGAAACAAGTAAGCAGTTAAATTACTGCCTCTACGGTTGCTCACACAAACACGTTAACCGAGTAAGAGTTGATTGTTAGTCTACCTTCACGAACCGAACACCACGTGTCTTGAATCAATTACCAAACGCACCTAAGTGAGCTAGTACCAAAACCAAACGGAAAACCCTAATTCGGTTAGGGTTTTAACCGAAAACCAAACACCCTAATTCGGTTAGGGTTTTGAGAACCGAAAACCGAATAAACCCTTGAATGGGTTTTTGACTTTGTCAAACTAGGAGAGACACCAAAACCGAACCGTACACGATATCTTGAATCGCCAACAATGGAGAACAAGGAAACCGAGAAACCCTTGTGGGTTTGGATCGAATTCG
>BQNB010040591.1:0-47301 GCA_026074375.1 Tanacetum coccineum
GATTTGAAGTTAAAGAAGAATATTTTTGAAAATTTTTATAAAGATAATATTAATAAAAATAAAAATAAAATATTTTTGGTATTTTTTTTAATATCTATAAAAGAAAAAGAAAAATTAAAATTTTTTTTTTTTATTTTTATATTTATTTAAAGAGAATAAAATGAAAATATTTTTGGTATTTTAAAATTTTAATGAAAGAAAATAAAATAGAAAAAGGAAAATATTTTTGGTATTTTTAATATTTAGAAAAGAAAAGGAAAAATAAAATAAGAAGAAAAATATTTTTGGATTTTTATATTTTTTATAAGAACGAAAATAAACTTTCCGAAGAAAGGATCTTCAAGGCTCGAACACAAACAATCCCGTAAAAATCGCTACACCTCTCCCCGGCAACGGCGCCATTTTGATGTCGGACATTTTCACACGCGTTTATCAAATAAACCCTCAGATATATAATATATATTTATAAAATACATATACGTATACGCAAGCTAAGTATCATACAAATTATTCTTAGGAAAGAATAAAAAGTAATCAACACGGGTATTGTTTTCCCCAGGGAGAGGTGAATGGAAATCTACGTTTCAAGTTGCAAATACGATGCTTGATTTGTCATAAAAGTTTTTGGTTTTTGTTTTAAAAACTATTTTTAAACTAAAAATTAAACTACATTAAATCAAAATTAAAAACTAAAAGATAAACCTATACTGATTTAAAAGATATAAACATGACAAATATGCTTGCTACGGACGTGAAATGTTCCTAAGTGCGGGTCTTAGGTTTAGACGAATAAAATCCTTAAAAAAAACAATTTTCATAGAATTAAATGACAAGTAAAGAAAAATGCTTTTTAAAATAAAATGAACAAGTATTTTAAATTGCATTAAAAGTAAATGACGGTATGTAAATTGGAAAATTCTAATGACTAATTTTTAAATCTTTTTAAAACCGCACATAAATTCCAAATCACTAATCACTTAGCAAACACAAGTTACTTACTCACTACTCATAACGAAATTCAATTTAACAAACATAGCTTTTAACGACAAAATTAAAATCTACACTGAAGCATTGGCAAAAATCAAATACGCAAATATATAATAGAACGATAAAATAAAACTATTCTAAGTATTGAAAAGAGATTAGAAAATAGAACCCGAAAATAAGAAACCGGTAATGATATAAAACCACTCGGATCTACAAAACTTAATAAACAAATAGCTATCACTTAAAAAGCATCTACTTCACTAATTATGGCAAATAAATGTGACAACTTATCTACTAATTACTTTCATAAAAACCATAAAGATCAAAACTTTATGCGGGTTTAGGTTTAACGAATTAAATCCTTCGAAAACAAATTTCAAGAAATTAAATGACAAGTAAAGTAAAATGCTTTTTCAAAATAATTGACAAGTAAAGTAAAGTGCTTTTTAAAATAAATGACAAGTATTTAAATTGCATTAAAAGTAAATTACGGTATGTAAATTGGAAAATTCTAATGACTATTAATTTTTTAAACCTTTTTAAACCCGCACCTAAATTTCAAATCACTAATCACTTAACAAGCACAAATGAACTACTCACTAATCATAATTAAAAAGGGAAAAAGGGTAACCGAATGAAGAATCGCAATGATATAAAACCACCCGATCTTACAAACTTAATAAACAAATAGGTTTATCACTTTAAAGCTTTTACTTCACTAATTAGCAAATAAAGGTGTCAACTTTATCTACTAATTATTTCCATAAAATCTAAAAAGATCAAAAACCTTATTTATTTATCAACCTTATAAGACCCTTAAGCTCCGGCCTTAGATGTAGAAAGAAGGAATAAGAAATAAGACATGAAAAGTTAGAACAAAAATAAGCTAATAAAAAGATGAGAAACTTTAGATCTAAATCCACCCGAAACTAAGGTGTTCAATCGAGTGAACTCGGATCGGGTATATTTAAGGATTTAGATCTAAGAAAAATAAGCTAGAATTAAAAACCTAAATTTATGCTAAAAAATAAGCTAGAAATATAAGATCTATTATTTTTAGATCTAATCCACCCGAAACTAAGGTGTTCAATCAAGTGAACTAGAGACGGGTATATTTAAGGATTAGATCTAGAAACAATAAACTAGAAAAATAAGCACTCGAAAATAAGCTAAAATAAGCTCACTCGAAAAGCTCTAAATCAAAAACAATATAAAATAAGCTAGTCTAAATAAGCTATTAAAGAAGCTTATTAGAATATAAGCTTAAGAGATCGGATCCAAAAATAAGTTATAAGCATGAGCTTATTTGGAAATAAGCAAAAGAAAAGAAAGAGTAGTCCTTTTATAGTGTTTTACGGGGTACGAAAATAAGCAAAAGAAAAGAAATAAAAACACAATACAAACATATTTGCAATATAATTATCTATATTTTAGTGTTTTTAGTCCTTTTATAGTGTTTTACGGGGTACAAAATATGTATATTTTAGCCAATATCAATCCTGTTTACTTATTGCAACTTAAAGCTTAATCTGTTTTCAAATCTTAATTTCATAAGCCAAACCTGGATGGGCTTATGGACACCACCAGCTTATCTTAGATAAGCTGGAGCTTTTATAGATAAGCTCTATGAGCATTTGATCCGTGTTTGAGCAAGGGAAATTGTGAGTTCCACTTTCTATTTTATATTTTAGCTTAAATTTATGCATTATCTTATTTTTTGCTTAATAATTTTTTTAATTGTGCTTATATCTGTTTGTTTATGCTTATTTTGCCTTAATATTGCTTATTGAATCTAGTTTATAGCTTCTTTTAATCTGTCTTAAGCTCTCATTAATTTTTAGTCAAAACTGTTTTGAAAAAACCAAAAATATGCTTTTAGATCTAGCTTATTAAATAAGTTCTTAATTGTGGTTGGTAATTGTTAATCTGAGCTTATTAAACTTATTTCATAATCTGTTTTTATAGATATCAACTTATTTCAACCTACATTAGTTTAAAAATGCAAAAACATGTTTTAAAGGGGTGTTTGGCACTAGCAGTACTAACATAAGTTAGTACTGCTTAGTCTCTTTTGTCACTTGAAGAAGTTTTATCAAGCTTAATCTGAGTCTTAAAGTCAGTTTAAATTGGTTTTTAAAGTTTAAATATCAAGTTTTAGGTTCATAGGATCCATGGTTTCAATCTGTGGTCAATTAGTTTGATAACCAAGCTTAATTGTTAAGATATTAATTAGGAGCTTGTTAGTGTCAATTTTATGCTTGTGTTGAGTCATTTATGCAGTAGAATGGAGTTAATATAAGTGTGATATTGTCCTTTAGTTTTAGTCATAATCTGTCATAGTTTCTTAAGTGTAATTTTCATAGTTGAAAGTTTGGTTTTCAAAAGCAAAATTAGGTAAGGTTAAGCTTGATCTATGGTCTGAATTTGATAGCATAAGCTCATTAGGGTTCAAACTTAATCTGTTTTAGCTTATTTTTACATTTAGTCTTAATTTAATAGCTTAAAAGTAGGCCTGCAATTAGCTTTTAGTCTTTTGAAAAACTTGATAAAAACCAAAAACAGTCTGAACTGTCCCTTTCATTTAGCTCTTTTTAGCTTAATTTAGTTTCAAAATGCTGATTTCTTGCTTATTTGAGTTGATTGGTTGGTGAACTTAATCTGTTTTTAGGTTTTGAAGTATAGCTTATTGATTTTGTAGCTTAAAAAGTAGCTTAAAGGCACCCTCTTAGGCTGTTTGGTTCCCAGTTTTATCAAAAAGCCAAGTTGGATGTCTGAACTTATGGCTTATTGGATTTGCTTAAATTGTGTTTAGTTTTGCTTATTAGGTTAGGTTTAAGGCCCTTTTAGCTTATTTAGCTTAGGTTTGAGCTTATTCAAGCTTATAAGCAAAATCAGTTAAGGCTTAAAGCTTTTTCTTCTTAAACTGTCTTAAAGCTTTTAGATGCTTTCCAGCTTATTCGTTTTGCTTATTTATAGTTCAAGGTGCTTATTAGACATAGCTTAGTATCTGATTTAGCTTATTTAGGTTTAGCTTTAGCTTATTAAGTTTTTAGATAGCTAGCAGTTTAGTCAAAAGTCTTTTAGTTACACTTAGCATATCTGTCAGTTAGATTGGCTTATTTCTAGCTTTTTTTCAAGTTTTATAAAAAGTTCTTTCTTTTAAGTTTTCCATTTTTGCTTATTTTATAACTTTTTAAAAAAGAAAACCAAAAAATACTTTATAAAAAAGAGAGGTCACAGGGGTCGAACCTGTGACCTCCCCCTTCACACATCAACACCTTAACAACACCACACACTGCCAACTCGCCCTTGGGTCTTTTTCGTTATAACTTCACCTTATTTTTCTTTTAAACCCTTTTTAGCCCTTTAAGCCCACAACCTTATTTTGCTTATTTTCAACTTATTCCAATAAGCTGTGAAACCCAACTTATGTTTCCTAGGATCAAATTAGTTAGAAGTACGTTTCTTGAATTTTTTAGATTTTTCCAAGTTTGTTTAATATTTTTAATAATATATTTAGATTAAATCGGTTTTTAATTCATAATAAATAAAATAAAAATAAAAAAATATAATTCTTTTTAAAAAAAATTCTTTTATCATTTAGGACATTTAAAAATTAAATTTGCATTTGTAGGGTTTAAATTTGGAGATTTAGGTTTTTAAAGCTCGGATTTTGATCCCGTTATCGTTTTTTTGTGTTTTAACTTTAATTGTTTTCATTTTTAGCTTGCTTTTATTTGTTCTTGCATATTAATTGTAGAAATAGAATCAACGAAAATCATTGAATCATTCAATCACGCGATCACGAACTTAATCACGATTCTCAATTCACGCCTCGTCGGAAAACGACCCGAGAAGGTTTTGGATTTTACTTTGGCTAAAAGTAATCTCTTAGAAGCCTTACGAAATACTTACTCTCTCTTATCATTTGATATTTTGATTTTAATTATATATATGTATATTAAGTTATATATATATAAGTGTAATTAAGTTATCGTATCAGTTACGTTCCACCATATCACATGTGGAAATAATGAAGGTTCTATGGGATGACTTGAAAGTTTGTGTTTCGATCGGTAATGGACCTCAAATGCAACAACTAAAATTTGACCTTGCAAGTTGTCAACAAAAGGGGTTGACTATAGTAAGTTACTATGGACGTCTCAAACATATTTGGTACGAGTTGGCAAATTTTAATCATATAACAACTTGTACATGGGGAAAGTGTAGCTGCGATCTTGGAAAAAATTAGCCAAGAAACATGAAGATAAAAAATTTCATACTTTTCTCATGGGCCTTGAGGAGAATGTGTATGGAACGAAAAGATCAAACATCTTAACACAAGACCCGTTACCAAACCTGAACAAGGTATATTCGATATTTATTCAAGAAGAACGGGTTAAAACAATGACACGTGATAAGGATGACCGACCAGAACTTATGGCACTAGCTGTGCAAAATCAGACTAAAATTAAGAACGACCCACTTTCTTGTACCCATTTCCTAAAAACTGGACACATTGCATAGAGCTGTTTTGAGATCAATGGGTATCCAGAATGGTGGAGAGAAAGACCTCAAGTTGATAGAAAGGGTGGTTATTACGAAAAAGGTACACCTACTGAAAGAGGAAGAGGCAGATGAAGCCGTGGTTCCACTCGAGCTAATACCGTCCAAGCAGGAGGCATTGGTGCCAATACTAGAACGACTGATTCTAATGTAATTCCACTTCCTGGTCTAAACTCAAAACAATAGGAAACACTACTCCAATTGTTGAAGAATGGAACTGATTGTGCAAATATGGGCATAATCAGGCTTCGATGAAATCGAAGGGTTCTTTGGAGGATTGCTGAGTTGCCAAGCCTTGAATAACCTGTGTCAACACAAATGAAAACACTACGTTAAGTGAAGTGCAGGGGGTGTCCCTGCGAATTACCTCCGGCGTGAGAGTAAGTATGTGCTTTGTATTTGGTAAAGTATGATAGCGTAAGTAAGCGTGTGTAAAGTTCTAGCCATACCTGAATCCCATACCATCTATTTATAGGTATAGAAATGAGACGGGACAAGGCCTGGCACATAAACCGGTGATCATGGGGGTGTCCTACGATTTAAGGGGTGATTCTTGGGGTTGTGTACCACGATCTCTATTTTGGCGGGAGGACCTTGATAGAGATGGAGAACATGGGTTTGACTATTTGACCTTTGCTCTTGTTTCGTCGAAGGCCTCCCGCGAAGGGTGTAGGCCTTCGCGTGGCGGATTCCCATACTGGTAATCATCCCGAAGATGATTTTACGCCACTCAAAACTATTCGAAGATCTTATAGTGTAATTAGGGAGAAGATCCCATTCGAGCTCGAAGGGGAGACCTTCGAGCCGGAGAGGGGGGTACGTCATCAAGCCCCCCAGTCGAATGTAATGTATGCATCTGTGAATGCGTTACTTTTGACTCAATCATCAAATCACTCAAAGACCATATGAAACATCCAGGCACATGTACTTCATGCATTAATTGATAAGTCCACTTGTCGTGGAGTTAGTTGAGTCTTTAATGAAGATTACTCAATAGTGTTCCTGGGTAATCGGGAATGTCTTATCCTAATTTTCCTTTTAATTTGAAATCCGAGTGACTCCTGATGCTTGACACGTGGACGGTCGTGAAGGTATTGAGAGATACTTATGAATACTTCGCCATAAACCTTTCTTTTCTTTTTCCATCATCATTTTTATTTATTCGACCTGCTGTGCATCTATCTCTGAGGTAAGATAATCACCATCCTTTTTTAATTATGAGCGCAAAGGACTCCATAACCACTCAAACTTGTGAACTTTTACAAGGAGAGTTCAATGATTTTCTCGCCCTTTATCCCATTCCTTTTGAATATCATGTTATTCTTCCTAAATCCAATCAGACCGTTTTTGATGCTGCTACTGGGTATGTCGGGTTGTACACCCATTCATTCTCTCTAGCAAATCTTAGGCTTCTTCTTACTGAGTTCTTCTGTGAAGTTCTCGAATATTTTTAGGTTCATATATCGAGACTCAATCCTTTTAGCTGTGCCAAGCTTACTAATTTTGTTGTCATGTGTAAAGCCTATGGTTGTGAGCCCTCTCTCGACCTCTTTCGAGGGTTTTTTAATTTGTGTCGAGCTGGTAAGTGGCTGACGTTTGCTAAAAGGTCTGAAAAACATATTCCGAATCTGCTTCCAAAAGTTATTACCCGCATCGAAGGTTAGCACGAACGGTTTTTCTATGTTCGTGATTCCATTATCCCTGCCAAGTATCCACAACTTCTATCTGAGCAAAACAAACTTGATTTGAAATCTTTCAAAGATAAGCGTCCCCCCAATATTGAAGAAAATCCCATGTTGCAACATCTTAGTCGATATCCCACAAGTGTTCGTGTGTTTCGTGATCATATTCTTTTCTTGGCTGGCCTCAAACCTTCATGGGAACATGGTCAGCAGCGTCCTGCGATCATGGCAGGCAAAAAGGGTATTTATCTTTCTTGCTTCTTTCTTCATTTTCCTTTTTCACTGATATATGATTTACTTTCTCTTTCTACAGAATTGGCTTTCAGGAACTTCATCTATACTGAAGATGATGATGACCTTGATTTTTTACCAAAGGAGCCATCCCTAGGATTTGGTATTGGTTCCCCTTCTGCTTCAGTGAATACAAAGCCTCCTAAAGATGTTAAGAAGCCTGAAGTGCAACCCGCAGAGGTTATTATAGACTCAAGGAAGAGTTTGAAGGCCGGTGTGTTTCTTGTGCACCCTAGGAGTGTAGCTGCTCGCATCAAAGAGAGGAAGTATAAGACAAGGGGAGGTTCTTCAAGGCCTCCTGTGAAGAGGAAACTAGCCTCCGGGTCATCAAGTTCTCGTGCTGTGCGTGCCAAAACCTCTGCTTCTAAGGATGATGCCCCTTTTCTTTCCATATCTGATGTTGATGAGGGTAAATTTCTAGTTCGCTTAGTTCTCTTCTAAAGGTATTGATTTTCTTATTCATCCTTTGTCATCTTTATATGTCCTTTAGGCCTCCCGGATTGTTTTAAGCTTAAAGATGCTAATGTCTGTCACTTAAAGATTTCTACTATTACTCCACCAGCTTGGAAAGGCCATTTGGATAATCAAATGGATTTGGAACTACTTGATCTTCATGACCGCTGTTATGCATGACAGGCTGTGGTGGATAATGTAGTTAACAGGAGAGCCCATGAGTTTTTGCAGGTTATTAAGAAGATGAGTGATGAAGCTGATGTTATCATGGCTAGGGAAAGGTCTCGTGAGGAGGAATGTGAAGGGCTTCGAGTCAAATGTGAAGCTTCTATGGCCGAGTTTGATCAGAATACTGCTGTACTAGCACTTCGCGATAAGATTTCTTCCATGACTGTCGATGTTAAAGAGCACAAAGGTAACTTTGATAAGATGATGCTAAAGAGCCAAAAATAGGCAGGATACCAAGTGACCCTTTCAACACTTGAATCAAAGGTTAATTCCTTGGAGGCGGATAAGGCTAGGTTGGAGGCTGTTGAAGTGTCTCTTCGTAGAGAGGTTGAGGAGCTCAAGCAAGATAGGAGGGATGTAGTTTCAAAGGTCGTACCTTATGTTTCTATGGAGTTGGTGCATAGTGATGAGCTAGGCAGGCTTGTTGGTAAGTTGGTGTCCTCTGCCATTACTTATGGACGCTGCAGAGCGTATGAGCAAGTTGCAGCTATGAAGGAGCCTTTTGACTTATCAAAGGCTAAAGGATATCATTCTTCGTACCAAAAGGATCATACTCAGGCTAGCAATGATTTTTTCACTTCTACGTTCCCTTGGCTGGACGAGTTCCTAGCGGATGCCACAACTCTGATTAAAACTCTGTTGTCGAAGAAGCCTCCCATGTTACAGAAGCTTACTCCTTCAAGGACCCAAATGCCTGTGCCTTTTTCCCAGAAAGCTACTCTGTCCTCTGCTCCATCTTCAAATCCGATGTCTCCTCCTCCTGATCTTGTGAAGCCCTTTCCATCTCCACTTGAATGAAGGTCTCCATGTTGGTGTTAATTTAGCCCTAAGGGTGGTGTGTACCTTTTGAATCTCTTTACTTTGATCCAGGCTTTGGCCTTTAAGACAATTTATCTTTGCAATGGTTCATGTTGGCCATTGTTTGAACAATGTTTGTCAACCCTTTTGGTTGTTTTTTGAATGGTTACCCCTTTCGGAGGGTTGAATATAGGGATGCAATCCTACCTTTTGTAGTATGTCGTGTTGTTATTCCTATGGAGGCCCGGTTCTGATCCTCATGTCGTTATTGCTGAATCATTTTGCTTTGTAAGGCAAAAGGTTCAAATGTTTTGTGCCCTTTTTGAAGGTAAGTGTCCCTTAGGAAGCTGATTTGTTTTCCTTATGTTTGAGGTTTCAGGAGGACTTATGTCTGACTCCTTTATGCGTTTTATCATCGAAGGCTCATGTGTGGCCTTAAGTTGTGGACAAATGTATTGTGCCACTTTTTAAATAAGGTTTCACTTAGGAACCTGATTTGAATTCCTCATGTTTGAGGTTTTAGGAGGACTTAGGTCTGACTCCCCCTTTTTTTGTCCTCAAGGCTAAAAGAAGCAATGAGGAAAGTTAACGTGAATTTATGGATGTCTTAGTTTTGTAGGGCTCATGTGTGGCCCTACGACATCATTTCGAACGTTGAACTTATTATCAGGCTCAAGTGTGGCCTTATGACACAAGTACTTCAGAATTAATCTTCTTCATTGGTAGTGTAGAAAGATTTACATCATCAAGAGTATGAACACTTAGTTTGCTACACCATTTTTGATAATTGAAACAAATGACTTGAAATAGAAATAGGGAAGAGAAACTTTGCGAAAAAGGATGTAAGTTTCACATCTAAAACTTACGAAGGCTTGTTCCTTCCGCTGTTTGAACCAACGATTGATCAGCTGAGTCCACAATTGTGTAGAGCTCCTCTTTGTGGACTTCATTTATTATATATGGGCCTTGTCATTCATTCATGTTTCGTTTAAGTAAAACGAAATCTCCCACGATGTACGTAGGGTGACTGCTTCTTGCATTGTGATATTTTCGCAACTTGTTTCGGTAGTATGCCTTTTCTATCGAAGCCACTTCCTTGCTTTCCTTTTCCTTGGTTGCTTTATGTACTCTTCCCCTATCATCTGTAAGAATAAATGGTGTTTCTTTCTCGCTATTCCTTGGGAGGGTTCTGTGTATCCATAATGTTTTGGCTAGATTGTCCACTCATCCCTGTTGGCTTCGACTTAACTGCCTCCCTATGTGGTGCATTATTTCCATATGTTCCGTGACAGGAGAAAAGGATTGTGTTATTTTCAATCCTTTACAAAGGTCTGCGAACATCCCTTCTTTGAAATGTTTCTCTTCTTTTGAGCTGATTATCCGGGGTACTCCGAATCTGCATACTACATATTCCCATACAAATTTTTCCACTTGCCTTCCGTTGATGGTGGTTAGGGGTTTGGCTTCTACCCATTTTGTAGAGTGTTCGACTGCGATTGCTAAAAACTGTAAACCTCCAGGGCCCATTGATAGCGGTCCTATGATATGAATTCCCCAATGGCTAAAAGGCCACGTGCTCCCTGCCGCTATGGCTCCGCTTGTTCCAGCTTTTCTTATTGCGGATTCTTCCTTGCATTTTTCGCAGTCTTGAATTGCTTTTGCAACTTCCCTATGCATCGATGGCCAATAGAAACCTTGTTTCGTTATTCTGACAACTAGTGAGCGTGGTTCCGCATTAAATTCACATGACTCTTCATGTATTTCTTTTATGATTTTGTCAGTTTATGGTGGGGCCACGCAACGGAGCCATGACGTGAAGAAGTATCTTTTATACAAGTTTCCTCGGATTAGCTTGTATTGTGGCGCATGGATTCTGATCTTCTTAGCTTCTCTTGTGTCTTCTGGCAACAATCCACTTAGCAGGTATTCATGGATAGGGTCCATCCAGCTTTTCCTCTCCCGCGTCTCTACCTCCAAAACTTCTTTTTCCTCTATTGACCTTTTGGTCAAAACTTAGACTAGTACTTCCTTTGTGAGATGTTCGAAGGTCATTGATGCCAGCTTTCTTAGCGCATCTACTTTCTTGTTCTGGTTCCTGCGTACGTGCTCAACTGTGTAATCTTCGAAGCTCCTTAGCGCAATTTTAACCTTTTGCAAATAGTTTTTATTTGACGCTTGTTTTGCTGCGAAGGTGCCTTTTATCTAATTTACCAGAAGTTGGCAGTCCAAGAATATTGCTACTTTTTTAATTTCCATTTCTTGGGCTATTCGTAGACCTGCTAGCAATTCTTCATATTCTGCTTTATTGTTTGTTGTTTCAAACTCGAAGCGTAGAGCGTAAGTATACTCTTTACCTTCGAGATCTATCAACATTATCCCTGCTCCTGATCCGTCTGAGTTGGAGGCTCCGTAAGTATAGAGTCTCTACTTACTGCATGAGTCTGGCACCTCCTTCGGTTTTTCTTTCTTCTCGTTGTCTTCGGAGGGTATCTCGACCAAGAAATCGGCTGGCATTTCTTTTTCCTCCCTTCTCAGGAATACGATATCATGTTCCCCCAATTCGATTGCCCATTTGGCTACTCTTCCTGTTTTTTCGGGCACGATGATTATTTGCTTAATTGGCGTGTTTGTGAGAACTGTTATTGTGTGAGCCTGAAAGTATCTTTGAAGTCTTCTTGTTGCATGAACCAAGGCCAGTACAAGCTTCTCCAAGGCAGGATGGTTGAGTTCAGCTCCTTATAGGACCCTGCTTACGAAATAAATGGGGGTCCATCCTTCATTTCGTTTTGCGGCAAGCACAACACTTATACTTTCTTTTGAGGCGGGGAGGTGTATTGTTAAAGTTTCCCCCACCCTTGGTGCAGTGAGTGTTGGTAAGGCTTGAACGAGTTTCTTCATTTTTTCTAGTGCTTTATCGGCCTCGGTTGTCCACTATATGCTCTTTTTATCTTTGCACCCTTTTAGTACTTTAAAGAAGGTTAGGGATCGTTCCGCACCTTTCGATAAAAACCAGCTAAGGGTTGTTAGCTTCCTGGTAAGACTTTGTATGTCTTTTAGTGTTCTTGGCCGGTCGAGGTCAGTGACCGCTTTAACCTTCGCAGGATTGGCTTTTATGCCATGCTTAGTAATGAGGTGTCCCATGAAGGGGCCTTCTTCAACACCGAATGAGCATTTCTTTGGGTTTAGCTTCATGTTGATCGATCAAAACCTTTCAAAGGTCTCTTGTATATCTTTCAATATTTCTTTTTCGGAAGTACTTTTGATGACCATGTCGTCTACGTAAGCCTCAAGGTTTCTTCCAATTTGGTAACTAAAGACCTTGTCCACTAACCTTTGGTATGTTGCCCCTGCATTTTTAAGACCAAACGACATCTTTTTGTAGCAGAAGACTTCTTCTCCTGCGTAGAAGGTTGTTTTGTCTTCGTCTTCTTCTGCCATTTGGATTTGATGGTAACCCTTGTAGGCGTCTAGGAAACACTTCAAACGGAACCCTGAGAGGGATTCTATTTTCCAATCGATCTCTGGTAGTGGGTAACAGTCTTTGGGACAGGCCTTGTTTATGTCTGTGAAGTCCACACACATTCTCCATCACTCTTTTTTACCATAACAGGGTTGGCTACCCATGTTTGGCGCTTGGCCTTCTGTAGTATCCCTGCTTTCGTAAGTTCTTTTGCTTCTTTACAGGCTGCCATGTTGCGATTTGGACCTAGACCTCTCTTTTTCTGCTTTATAGGCTTAGTGTGGCTGTATTCATTCAGCTTATGTTCTGTGTTGAAAGGCATTCCTTCAACCATTATGGTTCTTGGAATCCCTGTCATACCAGCGTGTCTCCATGCGAAGACGGCTGCATTTGACTTTAGGAGGTTTTGCAGCTTTTTTTTGAAATGGTAAGGTAGCTGCTTTCTGATGGTTACCGTTTGGTCGGGATACTTGTCGTTCACGATAATTTTTTCCTCAGCGTTGACGCAACTGAGGACCCTTTCCTTACTTGTGGCAGGTATCTTTTTGGCCTTCTTCGTTCCTTCACTGGCTTCGTCTGTCAAAAATACAGTTCTGATTCCTTTTCGGTATGAAACTTGATGGCTCCATGAATCGTTGAGACTACGATTCCTAACCTTTGCATCGCTGTTCTTCCTAACAACATATTGCATGGGGAGTCGGACCTTACAATAACGAAGTTAAGAGTTTCTATCCTTGAGAGGGGAGGTCTCCTATTGTGATTTCCAACGGAACTTCATAAACGGACCAGGAACGTTTTCTTAAGAATCCTACTAGAGGGGTCTTCAGGTCCACTTTAGTGGTTTTGATGGTAGGATTCAGTTTCTCAAAACAACTTTTATAGATAATCTCACATGCGCTTCCGCCATCCATGTATACTCATTCGACCTTTCTTCCAAATATCTTAGCTTCTATAATGACTGGCGCGTTATTCACCCATGCTACTGGAGGAAATATAATTTCCTTTCCCCCGTAGTCTGTATTTTCTTGTGCGAGACTTTTTGCGATATGGGCTTCTTGACTTACCATAAGTATAGGTGTTTCAGCGGGTACCTTGCCATTATCCTTTCTGCTTTCTCCTCGTGGGGTGTCGGATGACTTTGTTCTTTCCTTTTTTATTCCTTTTACGAGGTGTGAGAGTTGACCTGAGTTTACAGCCTCTTGAATCTGAGTTCTGAGGTGTCTACAATCATTGGTATCGTGTCCGTAATCTTCATGGAAGTGACAGTACTTGGACATATCTCGTGATCGCTTGCATCCGAACATCTTTGGGGTGGCTCTAAGCTCCTTGCAGCCTTTTCCGTAGCGAGAATTTCCTTCGGACTTTTCGACAAACTAGGAAGCTTCCTAGGATAATTTCCTCTGAGTTCTGAGGGGGAGAATCTATCTTTGTTTTTCTGTCCTTTGTTATTATCCTAGGAACTTTTCTTTGACCTTTTGAAATTGTCTCTTCGATCGTTTAAGGCACCATTAGTAGCTACCTCTCTTGCTTCAACCCATGTATAAGTCTTCTCCAATAGACCTTTGTAAGTGGATGGAAGGTTTATGAAGAGATGCTCGACCAAACTTCTTGTTCTCAATGTAACACCCCCAAAATCTGGTATGCAGCGGAATGGAAACAATGGGGTGCTACGTCAAGTACAACAATCAAGATATAGGAAACGACCTTAAATGGACATTTTAAGATAAGATTTCATTCGATGCCATAGCAAAATATCAGAGTTCATACATTAGGTCCCATATGTTTTAAAAGTCATAAACATTTCCACATACGTTTTTAATTAAACAAAAGCTTCATATTACCAAAAGGTGACTTAAGTTTTTATAGGTAAAAGTTGCATCGAATTTAAATAAACACAGAATCCATCTTCATTGATATCCATCACGCTCCCAACCAAATCTTATACCTTAGGACCTGAAATTAAACATGCTAAAAGTTAACACAACGTTGAGTGAATTTCCATAGGTTATCAAGTAAAGAGGGACGCACAAGGTTTAATGAAAGTAGACTATAAACAAATTCATTAGTCCAAAACATGTATTAATAGTCGCTAACTCATAACCCGAAGCCTAACTGTCTGTCCTGCCCCAAATAGTAGGTTGTCTGCCAAAACACCTAATCAGTTTCCTAAATGTTAAATCACCATGATCAACTAGTGACCATAGGCAAATTCCGTGGGGATTGTTAGTCCCGAAGATTATCCACAACACTAGCGCTCACTAAAATAGCAATTGAACGGTTCCATGATATTAGGTGACTTTTAGATGACACAGTGGTAACATAGGCAATAATCAGGAAATAATCTGATAGCATATAGTTTTAAGAACACATGACTTGAGACATTGTGTCCGTAGTAAAACAAGCATGTAATTTCACCCCGTAGAGTTTATAAAACAAGTAGATAGAAATGGGGCTAACCTCACCTCGAGTTATTGATATTCCAAATACAACAGAAAATGCGTCACCAATGACGGAATGCAACCTAAATTAATATAGCGATAAGTACTAAGACACGCTTGGACTAACTAATGCCACATATAATCTATATAGTATACATCACCGTCACAAGTGGATTGTTTTTTAGAGTAAAATTATGTTTAATAAGTTAAAACGTTTATAATTACCGTTTTAGTAAAACTGGCATAACTTTCGCGTTTTAAGCCCGATTTTGACGTTTTTTATGCCCACGCTTTCGTATTAAGGAGAGTTATCATAACTTGACATTTTCAAAATTTGGACCTACTGGTGAACAGTAAAATTTACTGTTCACATCAGTTTATAAATTTATTTTTATAGTTTTTGTTATCGTAAACTCGTAAACGTAGTATTTTATTTGTTATAGCTCCGTTTTTAGCGATTCTTTCTTTTGAGCACGAACTCATAAATTGAAAGTTATATCTATTTATTAGGTTTACAAAAATAAATGTTTCTGTCATGCACAGTAAACTTTTTATAAAAAGTATTTTGTATAAAGGTATTATTATTGTAAACTTCGGCGTGTTAATTCGCAACTTCTGTCGTTATTGATTGAAAATTACGTTTCTATCATTTTGGAAATCATAAAAAATAGTACAATCGTGTGAAAAATACTAAACCTCTGTTTTAGAAAATATTTTACACTTGCTTTTATAAAGTATTTATTTTATAACGCGTTTAATAAGTTAACGTGTAACTCGTAAAGCTACGTATCCTTTCGTTATTAATCCCGTTTTTTAGAGTTTCTTAGCTTTATTTGGAAAATATCGTCATGATACAGTACTAATCTTATGAGAAAATAAATGGACATAAATTATATGTTCGAAATTTAAACAAAAGTTTGCAATTGCAAACTTCTTCTTAAATCCAAAATATTTTATAGCTTTGGTTATTTTAACTTATAAAAACTTTGTAAATTACCGGGACAAGTCTTTTATTACCATGATATATATTATATGTCTTATTTATGATAATAAAAGTGAAATTAGGTCCATTGAAATTGTGCATATTCCAAGTTTAAAAAAAAGTCCAGTAAACACTTACGATTATAAAAACCCCTGACCTAACTTTCTTAAGTACGACTTTAAAATCGAAAGATTTAAACATAATGCAATCTTTTCAATTAACACACCATAGACCAAGAGAGTACAAGTCTTACAACGACATTTTCTATGCATCACACTACACCCATCTCTTAACGGAATGGACACACCCCGAAAATGAAGACGGTTACAATAGATATTAAACGTCCTCTAACATAGTCTATTAAGAAAATCGCACACTCCCCCCCCCCCCCTCCCAGGACCCTGACCCCCCAAACGTAACATCACACAACCCAATGACACATAAATCGACTTACACTTACCAACACACACCCCCAAGCTCCCTCCCATCAGCGTCATCCCCTCTCCAGTCCTCAACCCACCCCTGCTCCTATACTATTAACCTAAAACTCAATCCCTACACATGATACGTAACTACGGGGGTGAGGGGGGGGGCCGTTTCTCACAAATCCTTAACTTGCAAATGCTACAAGCGAGTTACAAATACAACCTTACAGTCCTCGGAAATCCCCCATCGAGCTACACTCACGCGCAACACACAACCCTCACCAGATCAAAACTTCCAAGATCTAAGACAAGCTTCCAATTCATAATGCCCCGCCACCCCAGATCGTACCATTATCCCCAGAGTCCAATTAAATAAAATCATTTTAACAAGAAAATACCCTTACCAAGCTAAACAAATTACACCAAACCTTAACGGAGATATAAAAGTACTACATAAAACCTATATCCACATAAAATCAAACAAGTAAAATCATAAAGGTATTAGCACCCCAGTATACTAGATTAATGATGATGACCAACACCATCTAACCTTGTTTTAGACTAACAAACCAAAGCTATCACATCAAGAAACGCCCAAAACCTAATCCTTCACTTTCTTGCATAACACTTGAAGAGCATAACCAACCTTCAAACCATCTTAGTAGTCATAGATCAGTAGTGTGTATTGCTTGTATAAGTGTAGAAAAAATTTATTTTTTGGATAGGGGTAGGTTTGAGCAGTGTTTATCAAGAGATGACAAAGGGATAGTTTTTGTTAGTTAATTTAACTTAATGTTTGAAGTTTAATCTGCTATCACTAGTATTGTATGTAATATTGTATAAGTTGGTCGAATAAGACCAAATAACTTAGTCAAGGGGGGGGGGGGTTCAGGGAAAATGGGAGTGCTTAAAGGAAGACTAAGTAAGTCTTACACCAATTTGTCTCTTGTGTCCCATAGAAGAAGGAGTTATCCCAAGAATAAAAGGATGAAAGTTTAGCTAGTTATTCAATAAAGGAAAAATGAAAGTGTATATTGAAAATGTATAAGTTGTAGTTTGTAAATAAAATGTATACTTTGTAAAATGTATGTATTTGTCGTGTAAGGTTCGGCTCAAATGATGAATGTAGGTAAAGTTTTATAAAACTTTGAGTATTAGTAATAATCATAGGGTATTCCGTTGAAAGCAAAGAAAGATAAATTGTGGTGGTTCCGGGTATGCTTAAATGTATTTTATTGCGAAACGTAAACGTTTTACGCAACCAATAAAAATAAAATATAAAAAGTTTATTATTACTTTCGTAAAAATAATATATTGCTTGCTTGACGAAAGCTTTAATTCGTTTGGTGTCCGTTTACGTTAATTGTTGATTTTTAGTTTACGCGATTTTACTATATAATAAGAATTAAAAGTAAACGCGTACGAGAAAAATAATAATTAGTAAAATAGATGACGTCGTAGATGACCTGAAAATATAGAATGTTACAGTCTCCTCCGGTTAGAAGAGCCTTGTACTCAAGGCTCAGGTTGCAAAACCTGAAGAAGGTACGGATTCGGGGAAGAAATTCGGATATTTATTCCAGAATTGGTCTTCACGTTCCCAAGTATACTCAGCTCCTTGCCGAGAGTTCCAACGTACCTTGACCAATGGGATTCTTCTTAGCTTTAGCTTTTTCACATCTCGTTCCACTATCTCAATAGGCTTTTCGACAAAACGCAGATTTTCATCAATCTCGATTTTATCCAAGGGCACTTGAACATCTGGTTCCGCCAAACATTTCTTGAGATTCGACACATGAAACGTGTCGTGAACACAACTTAGTTTTTGGGGTAACTTCAGCCGATAAGCTACCGGTCCAACACACTCTACTATTTCAAACGGTCCCACATATCGTGGTGCTAGTTTTCCTTTCTTACCAAATCGTACCACTCCCTTCCATGGAGATACCTTTAGTAACACTCGGTCTCCAACCTTGAATTCAAGTGGCTTACGTCTCTTATCAGCATAGGTTTTCTCGCGACTCCTTGCCGTTTTCAGCCTTTCCTTAATTTGAAAAATCTTTTTTGTCATTTCTTGCACAAGTTCTGGTCCAATAAGCTGACTTTCTCCCACTTCAGTCCATATCATGGGGGATCTACACTTTCACCCATACAGAGCCTCGAATGGTGTGCATTTAACGCTCGTGTGGTAACTATTATTATAAGAAAACTCAACCAATGGAAGATGAGTATCCCAACTGCCACCAAAATCCATAACACAAGCTCGAAGCATATCTTCCAACGTCTGAATAGTACGCTCACTCTGACCGTCGGTCTCAGGGTGGTAAGCCGTACTCATGTGTAGTTTTGTACCCAACGCTTCCTGAAGAGCTTGCCATAAGTGTGACGCGAATCGACCATCACGGTCTGAAATGATTGACACTGGCACACCATGTCTTGCTACGATTTCGTTGATATAAATCCTTGCCAGCTTCTCCGTTTTGTAATCTTCACGAATAGGTAGGAAGTGAGCCGACTTGGTCAATCTATCCACAATAACCCAAATCGCATCATACCCACTGCTGCTTCTAGGCAACTTTGTGACTAAGTCCATTGTTATCTTCTCCCATTTCCACTCAGGGATTTCTGGTTGTTGAAGTAATCCTGAGGGTTTTTGATGTTCGGCTTTAATCTTAGAGCACGTAAGACACTTGCTAACGTACTCAGCAATGTCTCTCTTCATACCAGGCCACCAATACAAGTCTCTCAGATCATGATACATCTTATCCGCACCCGGATGTATTGAATATCTAGAAGTATGAGCTTCATCCATGATCAGTTTCCTTACACCACCAACTGATGGAATCCAGATACGATCAAAGAAGTAAATTCTACCATTATCTCGTCGTTCAAAGTGTTTTTCTAATCCTCTTAGCCATTCAGCTGGAGCTTTGAGATCCTTGGAAGCTTCGCCCTGTGCTTGCAAAATCTTAGTCTTAAGTTCAGAATGAATAGTAATACTCATAGCACGTACTCGCCTTGGCTTGAGCCTTTCTTTTCTACTCAAGGCATCTGCCACCACATTTGCCTTGCCTGGGTGGTATTTGATCTCACATTCATAGTCACTGAGCAGCTCGATCCACCACCTTTGGCGCATATCCAAATCTTTCTGGTCAAATATGTACTGGAGACTCTTGTGGTCAGTGTAGATAACACTTTTTGTCCCATATGGATAATGTCTCCAGATTTTAAAGGCGAACACCACTGCACCCAATTCTAGGTCGTGGGTGGTATAATTTTTCTCATGCTTCTTTAACTGTCTTGACGCATACGCTATCACTTTGCCCCGCTGCATCAGCACGCACCCAAAACCTTGTTTCGATGCATCACAATAGACCACAAAGTCGTCTGGTCCATCGGGGAGTGCTAACACAGGAGCATTGCATAGCTTCTCCTTCAGAATGCGAAAAGCTTCACCTTGTTCATTTCCCCACACATATTTCTTATTCTTTTGAGTCAACAAAGTGAGAGGTTTGGCGATCTTGGAGAAATTCTCAATAAATCTCCGGTAGTAACCCGCCAATCCTAAAAATGAACGGATTTCAGTTGACGATTCAGGAATCTTCCAGTTCTTGACCGACTCAACCTTGCTAGGATCCATGTGGATACCATCACGGTTGACCACATGTCTTAGGAACTGGACTTCTTTTAACCAAAATTCACACTTAAAATTTTTAGCATATAACTTCTCTTTCTTGAGTAAGTCTAAAATCGTCTTCAGGTGGACTTCATGTTCTTCTTCTGACTTTGAGTAGATTAAGATGTCGTCAATGAACACAATTACGAATTTGTCCAGATATGGTTTGCAGACGCGGTTCATTAAGTCCATAAATATTGCTGGTGCGTTTGTCAGCCCAAATGGCATGACTGTGAACTCAAAATGCCCATATCGGGTTCTAAACGCGGTCTTCGGTATATCTTCCTCTCGGACTCTCAACTGATGATATCCTGAGCGAAGATCTATCTTTGAGAAACAACACGCACCTTGTAATTGATCAAACAAGTCGTCAATTCTGGGAAGAGGATAGCGGTTCTTTATAGTCAACTTATTTAATTCCCTGTAGTCAATACACATTCTCATCGCACCATCTTTCTTCTTAACAAAAAGCACGGGTGCTCCCCATGGTGAGTGACTAGGTCGAATGAAGCCTTTTTCTTGAAGCTCTTTTAGTTGGTTCGACAACTCTAGCATCTCTGACGGAGCTAATCGGTATGGCGATTTAACAACTGGCGACGCACCTGGAATCAGATCAATAGGGAATTCTATCTCTCGCACATGAGGTAAACCTGACAGATCATCTGGAAATACCTCAGGGAAGTCTCGGACAACTCGAATGTCATCAAACTTCTTTTCATCAGCCTTGATACACGCAAGTGATCCAGGATTCTTTTCCGGCCTCTCGCCTTGGACTTCAAGAAACTCGCCATTCGGAAGAGGAATACGGACAATCTTTTCATAACAATCTATGACAGCTCGGTGGTATGACAACCAGTCCATGCCAACAATGACATCAAAACTTCCTAGTCGGGTCGGGAGTAGGTCAATTTTGAACACGTGATTAAGCAAGACTAAGGTGTAACTACGTAAAATTTTTTCCCGGGTCGGTTAATACACCCCCCCCATCAGAGGCCTGTGCTAATAGAAAATCGATACAAGTGCGGGTAGATTGTAGTTTTGAAAGATAGAGAAAATGATTTGAGAAATGGTTGGTGGAAAGCTAAATTAAAAAGAAAACATATAATAAAACCAAAAACATTTAAGAAAATAAAATAATTACCTTAAGAAATAATAATTTTTAATATACCCGAAATTTTAAATCTTAAAGTAACCGACATGAGCAGCGAATCCCGAACAAAAAAAGGGTACAAAAAATACCTAAAATCTTCAAATTAACCCTACAAAGAAATTTTTGCTTCTAAAAGTCTACTCTAGGGGACTAATAACGAAGAATGCAACAGTACACCTAGACTCGAAAACGAGGTCGTTTTTGACCAAAAAACGAGTCAAGACAAAAACCGCACCCAGCCCCGATATTTGAAAATCAAAAAGTATTGCAAAAATTGTACCCTAAGACGAAAATTTTTGTATTTTTCCTACGTACTATATGACTAAAGAAAATTTTCTAAAAAAGAAAAATATTTTTTTGATAATTTTTGTATTTTTTATGAATTTTTTAAACTTTTAACTAAATTAAATTATAAAAAATACTAAACTATTTTTAAAAATTCTGAAAAATTTACTAAAATTACTTGACACTATAACTAACCTACGAAAAATAAGAAACCAAAATTTGGCTTATAAATAAGCCCGAAAATAAGCTGAAACAGCTTATAGCTTTAAAAGCTAAAATGGGGTTAAATACTAAAGCCCTTGGGACTCTAATGTAAAAGTCCCAAGGGCGCAGCGGTAACACTTTGTTACAAAAAGAGAGGTGTATCGAGGGTAGAGGCCCGGGTTCGAGTCTTGCTCACCCGGGTCACCCCTTGTCTCCTCTTTTTTTTTTATGAAAACTTTGTGAACAAAACTTGTTAAGCTCCTTGAGCTTAACAATTTTTAAAACTACAACTTTTTATAAAAGCTTATAAATAAGCTGAAAAAGAGCTTTTTAAGTCGACAGTTTGCTTAAATAAGCTTTTAAGGCAAAAATGGCTAAGTCTTGGTGAACTTTTTGAACTAATAAGCTAAAACTTGAACTATTAAGCTGAAAGAAGTAACTAACCTATCTTAGATAAGCACTAAAAAGCTAAAATCTACAACTAAATAAGCTTAAAAGGGCTTAAACTAGACAGAAACTTAACTAAGCTTAAAACTTAAAAATGGCTTAATCTCTTGACTGTTTACACAAAATAAGCAAGCTAAGTGGGGAATGAGCTCACACCACTTAACACACAATCATTAAGGACTACTAGGAGCACAAATAAGCAAGTGAGATAAGCTCAATAAGCTAGAAGTAGCTTAAACACCACAGCAGTACTAACTTAAGAGTTAGTACTGTTGGTTATGGATTTGGGCTTAAAAACCTCAATAAGCAAAGGAAAAGGGCAATAAGCTATCTAAGGCAACTAACACACCTAATAAGCAAGTAAGAGAGTGAATTCAACAACTAATAAGCTCCTAATAAGCTAGAAAGAAAATAAGCAATTCCTACACTATGCTAAGCAAAAACAGTCAAAGTCCTACTTTAAGCTTAAAGATAAGCTATCAAAAGGGCTTCTTAAAGTCTGAAACAAAGAGAACTTAACAAAGAGCTTATTGGCTTTTTAGATAAGCCAATAACTCATGCTGAGGTTCACAAATAAGCTAGAAAAGTGTGCTTAAAAACAACCCCTTAGCACCAGGGGAAATGGACTAAAGAAGGGAAGCTAATTTGACAGCTTAAAATAAGCTGTCAAATAAGCTCAAAATTAAAAATTAAGCTAAGACAGATTTAAAAGGGCTTAAGGTGAGCTTATGCTCAAAATCTAAGCTTCTAAAAACAAAGAAATCATGCTGATTTTAGTTCTTGAAAAAGGGCTTTTTCTTTTATAAAAATGACACTTAAATTTTTGACAGTTTTGACTCAAAAAATCAAATGACTCAAAGCACTTTTTTACAACTTGTTTAGACACACAATGACACTCTTTTTTAAACCACAACTCAAGTCTACAAGGGCTTATCCAATTAAGCACTTTGGGCTTCTTTTTAAAACCACAGTTTTAACAACAACTTAACAAACTTTGAAAAATAGTTTTTGAGCTTAAAGATTTTGGAAAACAGATTTTAACAAGCTTAAAAATGGTAACCAACTTTGGCCAAATGGCCACAACCCATGCCACTCCTGTTTTGACCCATTTTAGCACTTAACCCAAACACCCCTTAATATTTTTTTAAACGGATTTTTAAACTATAAAGGGTTGTTTAAGCACAAATTTTAAAACAAAGATCAAATAAGCATTAATAAGCATGAAGGGTACATAAACAAGTAAAACAAACAAGAATAAGCTAAGAATAAGCACAATTAAGCTGTTGCTACAGTAACTTTTAAGCAAAGGTTTAGAAAGAAGTGTACCTTTATCCTTGCTCAAAACAGGATTGTATGAAACCTAATAAGCTCTAAACCTACCCAAAGCTTATGAATAAGCTTAAACTAAGCAACCCAATGAGCCATCCATAATTGCTCATTCATCCACTTGATCAAACAGTAACTTTTCATCATTTTTTTTACTTTTCTTTAAATTTTTGTATCAAAGTTGAAAACAGATTATATATAGCTTAAATTGAGAGCTCTTAACAAACTTTGCTTAAGAATTTTGAACAAAATTTAAAACATCAAACTGAATTTCCATTAACTTAAAAATAAAAGTACATGAAAGTTGGAATACTTAAAAAATTACACACTAAAAGCTAACTGTTACTAACTTAACTAAAAACTAACTTCTTGCCTCAAGGGGCTTACAACAGTTTATATAGTAAGACTAAGCTAGGGTTTGCACTTGGTCCTCTCTTGTCTTCTTCCTGGTGTGTTTCTTTGAAGACACAAAAACGTCTTGTGTTTGTTGTGAGAGTGTAAACACAAAGCATCCTAGCCCTTCATTTACCTTTGTGCCCAAGTCGAATTTTATCAACCATTGATCCGAATTGGTGGGAATTAGGATTGCCAACATGGCATACCCATGTGGGGGGTGGGGTTAAGGATTGTGAAGGTTTTGGAGGGTTGTGGGAGGTCAACGAGGTGTGAAAATGACAGGAGGTGGGGTTGGGGATTTGGCGGGAAAGGGATTGAAGAAGATATACAGTGTTTTAAACTTTGGGGTGAAGGTTTGGGCTTTTGACAGGATTCGTCCCTCAAAGTGTTATATGTGTTTGCAGTACACGTCCTTGTGTTTTATGAAACTTTAGATATTGGCAGTTTCACCCCTTGAGAGTTATATATGCAATTGCACCCATGGTCCTTGTTAGATATAAGTTTGGAAGTTTGGCAGACTTAACCCTTGTGGTTAAGTCTTTGGGCTTTTGGCTGTTTTGATCCCTTGAGTTAATTTTTATCTTTTCCCTCTTTAAATAAGTTTAGGATTTGGCAATTTAAGTCCCTAAACTTATTTTTCTTCACTTGTTGACTTCTGGATTTGTCGGGGTTGACTTGGGTTGACTTTTTGACACTTGGGCTTGGTCTTGACTTTGTCTTTTCCACGCTTTTCCATTCCGTGTCCGGTTTTGTCATTTTGGCTTCGTTTTTCGTCCTTTTCTTAGATATCCGTTCCTGCACAACACAATTAGCAAAACAAGCATATTTTTGGCATTTTAAGTCCGTTTTTGGTTATTTTAACTTGTTTTTAAAGGTAAAAGGTATGTGTAGTTAAACACATACCAGTGATGATTGCAAATCAAAGTTTTACAACCCTCCTAGGCAGTGTACCTAACCGTTGTAGTGTAGTATAGGCAAGACTCGGCGGGTTATTATCGTTCTATAGGAGAGTAGTTTGGGTAGACTCGAATTGTATGTCACTAAGGTCTAAGGGTTGAGGGAAGATTATTTTTGTGTTTTTATGTTTTTTAGAAAGCAAGTAAAATCTCGGGTTTAAAGGGTGTTTGATTAAACTAATTAACTACTCCTAATTCTATACTAATTGTGAAAAAGTAAAAGTGATGGAAAACTCTTATGGTTAAACAAATGTGTTCACCTAATTATGCACTACTCCCTAGTTGTCTTCTCTAATTTTATTACCCGTCACCCTCGTAATGGAATGTGTAAGTATCTAAATAATTAAACACCTAACTCGGAATCCACCCAAATGACAAGGTAGTATGAAGACTATTGTGTGGGTATCATCTAACCTAGCCGCGTTTCCCTAGACATCTTTGCTATGCAATTAAGAAGCTAGTTTTCTAAAGCCTAACGCGCACATCATTAACAAGAAGTAATAAGAAAAGATAAACAACTAGGTTTCATGCAATCATAAGCAAACACAAATTATATTTATCCAAGCATGTTAATTGAAAGCGAAGAACAATTAATCAAACAATGCATAGACATATCAAAAGATTAAAAGGAATAAGGAACTTTAATTCAATTAAACATGGAGTTATGGTGGCTACACAAAGGTTAGAAAACCCTAAAAATCATCTAAAAACGCTGCTACAAAGTATAGGTTTGTTCCTCTAAAGTTTTCCACACAAAACATAAAAAATAAGGTTTGTATATATAAGGATTAAGTCGCGACGACGTCGCTTGTTAATTGCGACGTCGTCAACCCGTAGAATCTAATTTGGGCTTCTCAGAGTCGGCTACTTTGACGTCGTCACAAAAGCTCTTGACGTCGTCACAAAAGCTCTTGACTTCGTCATAAAAGCTCTTGACGTCGTCTCTTGAACACTTTGACGTCGTCACAAGAAATTGTGACGCCGTCCCCACAAACTGTATGCCACATCTTGATCATCTTCGTATAGAGTTGCAATCTTGTCTTGTTTCATCCCAAATTGAGTCCAAGTCACGTGTATTTCCTCCAAATGCCTTCCAGATACTAAAATGACAAAAAGAAACGATTAAGCGCAATAAATTGAGATATTTGCCTGATTTCGGGGGTTAAATAACCCCGAAAAAGTGTATAAAATGACACCTCATCACTACCTACACATAATTTTCGGGGTTCCCTTTTTTTGGTTGCGCGAAATGGTAGGTTGCTCGGGTCTGAAATTTACTCAACTTAGACGGTCCATTTGGCTGAGACAACCTTTCGTCTTTAATTCGTAAGAGCAAACTGAATGGCCATCTTCTTGTTGTGCAAATTATGATACAACTTTTGACAGACGTGTTCTAGAGTGGCATAAAGTTTAGGATTCTTCATTTCATGGTTAATTGCCTGACGCTCTACACACAGATAAGTTGCTCGATAGCACCATCAAGTCCGAACAAGTGTTTGATGGCTTTTGCGTTTTATGTTATGATAAAATTCATGGTATTTTCTTTTGTACGAAATATGGACTAAATATAAAGTCCTTATTTCTGTAAATTTAAAAATTCTCAGCAACCGTTTAGTGTACTTGATATAATATTAAAAGAGTGGTGAGCGTTTAGAGTTTCGGTGTTTGAGGAATCAATCCCGAGGATTTGTTAATGTATGGTATTTCAGATTCGTTTTTTTGTTCGTTTTATGTATGGTATTTTAGTTTCTTTTTTTAGTTCGTTTTTCTTTTTTTACCAACACAACATGAATTATATACATAAGAAAAAATACTATCAAGAAGCTAGAAATACATAGGAGATTTTAGTTCATATTCTAATAGTGAATATTTGGACATGTGTTTGTGTTTTTTTAAGCTTTGTCATATGTGTCATATGCATGTTTACTTGCCCTTTCTTTGTTGACTAATAACAATAGAAAGTTAGAAAGAACTAGATGCGGGAAGAAATGATAATAGAATAACAATTGTTTTCAAAAATCGGCTCAGGTTATGACGGAACCGAGTTTGCAAAAATCAAAAGGGACTAAACCTAATATTCGGTGTCCGCTCCTTAAAAAATATTAACATGTGCTTTAAAAACATATTTATGGTTAGCACGATAAAGTCGATCTTAGGCCAAGAAACACATACTTATATGTTGCATGTAATTTGTTTACATCAACTTTTTTAACAAAGTTCATTCTTTAATAAAATTATACTCCATAATTGAAAGCGATTACAAAGAAATAACAAAAAACATTTTTTTTCAAAAAAAGAAAATTCAATTCTTCAATTTCTCCACAAAAGTAATGAAAATGGAGCTACCAAAATTACAATACCCATTTCTTTCTATTTCTCTTCAGGGTACGTTTGGTAGAGAGAATTCTAGAGAAATGAATTAAAGGATGGAATAGAATTTCAGATAAATGAATTAGTTGAGAAAATTTTTAAATCCTATCGTTTGACGATAGATAATTGACCTCAGAGAATTTTAGTTTGTTTTCTTTTTTATCAGTTATCGCAATACTTTACAGATAAACAAAGTAATACATAAAAACTAACACATAATAATAAATTGAAACATTTATTTCGCATCCAATAAAAAAATATGAAACAAATAGAAATAATAAAAATCATTTCTTATTATAAAGGACAAATAACAACCCTAACCACCCACTTTTTTCTCACCATATTTTTCTTTTTCCTCAAATCACACCCACACACATAAATACACACTTTACCCACTTTCTCTCTCTAACTATATTCAAAACAAAACATAAAAATCAAGAATCAACCGTTATTAAATCGTAGAAATCAAATAAAATACATAAAATGGAAGTCGATGCATGCAGAAACGGATCAAAGAAAAAAATAGTTTAAAATGAGCCAATTGAAAACTCCGATGATGGTATAATGCTTCCAATCCATTATTTTAATGTTATTTAACTATTTTTTGTGATTTTGTTCTTATTTATGTATTTTATTTGTGTTTTGATGCTATTTATGAAGATTTTTGTGTTTTTGTTCATTTTAGTTGTCTATTGTGGATTGTTGTGATAATACTTTAGTTTTTTACTGTTATAGAATCATTATTAGTGTGTTTTACTGGTTAATTTTTGATAATTTATGATAATGTGATGATTTTTGTTATACTATGAGAGAGTAGAGGTTAGGTTTAACATAACACACGAGATATTGTGATGCTTCCGTTAAACTTATGCTGGATTTGTCTGTTTAATGGATAGATTATGCATGTTTCGATAGGCTTTACAACGGTATTTGAAAATAATATTGATTTGTAGTATATCATTTGTGATATAACAGTTCGATTGTTGTTGATTGATAGTATATCTAATGTAATGATGGATAATTTTTTGTTTGACATATGATATTGAAAAAAAGGACTATTCATACACTAACAATAAATATGAAACTATCCGTACACTAACAAAAAAATATGATTTTTTGTATGCAGATTTGAATGAGACTTGTGCAAAGAAAATGACCCTAACAAAAGAAAAGATCAGAAACTACTGCAGTTGTGGTTGAAAAAAGCACATCATCTCTACAAAACAAACTGAAGAAGCTCATGTGATATCATATGTGATATCAACTGTAATATCACTTGTGAGATATCACATGTGATATCACAGGTTCCTCCATCACCACTAATGAGTCAACAAATAGAAAAAAGCCGACACGCCTGTGATATTAAAGGTTTCTCTAAAAGCTTAACAACATGAGAATGAGATACACTACATATATCCTTCTTTATTAAAATAAATGACCAAAAGAAGCTGATAATAGAGTATGTAAATAGGTTTGCAACAGAAAACCCAGATGAGAATAAAATAAAGGAGTTGGTTAATGAAGCAATGAAGAGGAAGAATGTTGAAGAACAAACGTAATTAGAACAAGTTGATGAAAACAACTGCATCTAATCCCTTTCATTTGATTTAAAAAACAATATGTTTGGTGTTATGTTTGAATATATGTTTTAACAAGTGGTACTATAATATTTTGGGTGGTAGTATACAATGCTAATGATAATAGTTTATGTTCTCAACATACATGTATTCTCAATTGGGATACCTAACTAAGAATGTGAATTATCACAAGATATAATCAACTTCATATAAAATGTTAATGATAATGGTTTTTGTTCTCTACATACATGTGTTATCAAATGCGACACTCAACTAAGAATGTGAAATATCACATTCATTACCATGTGATAATGAATTTCATATTTTACCAAGTGTACATGAAAAGAAATAATAAACATCACTTGTCATATTTTATCGCCGCTTCGGCATCGCCTGAAACTTAAACACTTTTCTTTACCTATAGAGTGTAGTATCACAAGATACATTAAAGTGTAACTCATGTAAAACTGAAAGTATTTTAACATTTATTTAAATCTTTGAAAAATCAAAACATAACGCAAATTCTTCAAAACACTTATAAAAAACAAATCCTCAAACACTTCTAAAAATTACCAAACATGGAAAATTATTATTATTGAATATATATACACATGCGCCCACTAAAGTATATGCCTCAATTGCAAGCCTCTCAATAATTTCATTCTTCTCACAATAATGATTTTTTTCTTCCTCAAATTAGGTGGAATTAATTCCCTTGTCCAACGCCTTAGTACATACTGTTCTGGGATACGTACGACATTACAATTATTGAGCACACAAAATATGTGTCGACATAGATTCCTACAACGAACAAAGAAGCTGACAACTACATGAAACTGAACTATTTTGTTTGCTATGCAACACCGTTATCAAAACAACCAAAACACAAAAAAACTAAAAAGATATGAGACATGTGTCACAAATGATACTACACATATGATGCATAACATGAGTTAAGATCAACATAGACCCATTATTTGTCATAGATCCAATGAATCAATCTCAACCATCCATTTTTTCAACAAAAATAAAAAAACCCACTTTTCACCTCTTTTTTAAAAATAAAATATCTTACAAACAGTAAATCGTCATACGACAAAAATACACCATCGCGACAAGTATTTTTTTTTATCTTTCAGTAGACGGGTGACACGATATACTTTCGAGAAACTTTTTTTTGATTTTTTTTTCAGTCACGAATTGCGAAAATCATATATGATTCGTATAACGAATCATATATGATTTCATGAAATCATATATGATTTCATGAAATCATATATGATATGATTTCATGAAATCATATATGATTTCATAAAATCATATATGATTTGTGATTCTAATGAACTTTTTTTCAATTTTGTTTCAGTCACGAATTGCGAAAATCATATATGATTCGTATAACGAATCATATATGATTTCATTAAATCATATATGATTTCATAAAATCATATATGATTTGTGATTCCGACGAATTTTTTTCTAATTTTGTTTCAGTCACGAATTGCGAAAATCATATATGATTCGTATGACGAATCATATATGATTCGTATAACGAATCATATATGATTTCATAAAATCATATATGATTTCATAAATCATATATGATTTCATAAAATCGTATATGACTTCATAAAATCATAAAAAAAAGTTCGTCGAAAGTACATAGTGTCGCCCCTCTATAGAAAGATAATTTAATTCTCGTCGCGGTGATATGTTTTGTTTTGCGTAACGATTAACAGTGTGTGAGATATTTAATTTTTTAAAAAGAGGTGGAAAGTGAGTTTTTTTAATTTTTGATGAAAAAATGAGTGGCTAGGATTGGTTCATTGGGTCTATGACAAATATTGGGTCTATATTGAACTTTTGGCTGCATAACATATCCAAAAAAACTTTTATATGAAGCATTCATATCAATAAAAAAGCAATCTAAATGCAGCTCAAGCAAAATAAACAAAAAGCTTAACTAATAAGCATTGTACATTATAATCAACTTAAATATCAAAAGTGGTACTCAACACATGATGCAAAACAGATTCAAAACAACTTTAATATGAAGTACTCACATCAATAAAAACAACAATCCAATGTAGTTCACACAAAATTAAACTAAGAGCCCTTAACTAATTATGCAAAACAGATGCATGATACTGCTACTGGTAGTAAGTCTATTGGTGTGATCTCACATAATGCTACTGGTGGAAGTAATGGTACTGGATTAAATACTACTGAGTCTACTACAAGTTTTGGAAGTAATTACACTTCCTTACCGACAATGCCTGCTGGTATCTCTACTGGTGGATCATTTACTAGCTTTACTCCCATAACTAATATAGGTAGTAAAGTTACTGCTCCATTGAAGGCTTCGACTGAGGTTACTTCTAATATTACAACTCTTACTTCTATTGAACAAAGTAACCCTACTTGTACTTCAAATATCTCAATTGGTGGTTCGCTTTCTAAAGGTAATGCTCCTCATACGTTTACTTCAAATATCTCATAAGAGCATGCTACACATGACAATGCTAGTTCTCATGGTTTTGATGAGATTGTTTATTCGGTTAGTGATATCTTGGATTTTTAATCCTTCTTCGATTCGTGTTGTTTCTGATTTCTTTAAAGTGTCACTTTTAACTTTAGTTGATATTGATAAATTTATAAGAGATCTTGACAGTGATAAAATTGAGGTTTAGTCAATGTTGACTAAGGAACAACGTGATGGGGTTATTGATATTGTTGGTGTACAATTTGAGTCTCTACTAAGTGATGATAATGATAGTACTAGTGAGAAGCCTAGTGATCCTATTATACAATCGGTTGATATCAATCCTACTCCCACATCATATGCTGGAGCTGCTGGTGCAAGTACTATAGGTCAATCTAAGGTTAATTCTAATTTCCGTACCTTGGTGGCTGAGCCTAAATTTAATGGCGTTAACATATCTATCCCACGTAAGGTTGTTGAGAAGGTTAGTTTGCGTTTTGAACATACTTATATGGGTATTTTATTGGTAAGAGAACTGCGTTTCAGGTTGTTGAATACTTTGTTCGAAATAACTGGGCGAAACATGGGCTGACACGGATCATGATGAATAGCAACGGTTTATTTTTCATCAAATTCAAGTCACAAGCTGCCTTAGAAGTTGTTTTGGAGGGGGGGGGGGGGCTTTGGTTGATTCATAAGTCTCCGATCATTCTCAAGAAATGGTCGATGGATACTAGATTGCTTAAAGAAGAACTGACTCGTATTCCGATATGGGTTAAATTGCATGATGTTCCTATTCAAGTTTTTGAAGAGGATGGTATTAATTTGATTGCTTCTTTTATTGGCAAACCTGTTATGCTTGATTCATACACTAGTTTCATGTGTAGTAATTTGTGGGGTCAGGGTAGTTTTGCTCGGTGTTTAATTGAGGTTAACTCAGAGGCTGATCTCGTGGATGTTGTTACCATAGGTATCCCTTCCCTTACTGGGGAGGATTTCACTATGGAAACAATCCGTGTTGAGTATGAATAGAGGCCGCCCAGGTGTGATGTATGTAAAATTTTTGGTCGTGTCCATGATCAATGCCCTAAAAAGGTGGTTAGTCCTTTTATTGTTACTACTTTTACTGTTGTTACTCCTACTGTTGAGCTGCCTAATAATGGTTTTCAAACGGTGGGTAAAAAGAAGAATAAGGATAAACCCAAGTCTACTAATGGTAGTCAGTTTGTCGGTCCCTCAGTTAAACAGAATGTCATATATGAGCCCAAGGCTAATCAACTGCAAGTGTTGTAGATGTGTTTTGCTCCTATATCAATTAATATCTACTGCTGATATATGAGAAGTTCCGTGCAGCAAGATTAATGAACTAACTTTGGTCTCAAACACTTATTGAAATCATTAGTAAGCTAAGCCTAAAGTTGATACTGACTGCTGCTACAACAACAACAACTACAAGACCCAATGGTAAAGGGGTAGTAGTACAGGAGCCAAGTGAGTTTAGAGTTCCACAAGAGTCACAACCTTTAATTTTTAAAGACAAAGGAAAAGGTATTATGGTTGAACCTGAAGTTCCTTTGTGGCTATGGGTTCTGAGGAACAGGAAAGCAAAGAAAAGAAGGCATGAGGTAGTGAGGAGATAGTTAAAGGCAGCAGAAAGAAGATGTTGGAAGAAAAAGAGCAGGAAAACAGCAACAGTAAGAATCCTCAAGAAACCAAAAGATGAGAGGCAGACAAGAGTCGATGAAGAAAAGAAGACAGTGAAGATGATACAAGGAGAGTTATTGAAGCATTTTGGTATTAAAAAGGATGATAGATATAGAAATTGATGATAATACCACTTGCTACCAAACTACCCAGTGATTGTTGATTACAAGCGTTCATAAAGAAGGTATGCTGTTAACATTATCAGTTGGTAAGAGCAAATGGAAGTTCCAAAGATACTCTTCAATGATAAGGATGCTAGCAAGGAAAGACAGAGAAGACTTGGAGGTTCTTTTGAGGATAGTAAAGGCAAAGCATAATGATACAAGGCTTGAAGATGATTTTGAAAGAGTGTTATGGGGAGATTTGAAAGTCATGTTTGAAAAAGACACAACAAGTGATGTATGGAGAATGTTACAAGGATACAGGGTGACCATTTGGAAGTTGATTGATTCATCTGGAGTTCACTTTGTAAGGTTTAATAATCTCCACATCTTTATGTTGGTTGAAAAGAGATATCCCCTCACACCAATAACTATCACCAATATGTTAACCAAGAAACTTCAAACTGATCTTCAAAATGAAATGTGCTATTAGTTGTTAAAGCTTATGGTAAAACAACAAAAAGGTAAATGAAAGGTTTGAATGCATCCCACCTGAGTATGATGAAGAATTTATGATAAAGAAACTTGAAGATTCAGAAGCTAAACATCAAGTTTAAGGGAGGATTGTTAAGACTTAAAAGACTTGAAAGACTTAAAGGACACTTAAGATTTCTACTACACAGGTACATAATGGAAATTATACTAAGTAGTTAGTACTGGTAGTATAAAGTTACCACTGTTAGTATAATATTAGTACTGTTAGTATGAAGTTACTACTGCTGAGTAGAAAGGTAAGACTTGCTCAGAGTTGAAGCACTGAAAAATGCTAAGTTATTAATGTTCTAAGAACAAAAGTTTACTACTGATTAGTGTAACTTAGTACTGTAAGTAAACTAAGTACTAGCTAGAGTAAAGTTAAACTGATAGCATAAAGATTAGTACTCTGTAACTTACCTACTGCTTATGAACAGTAGTGCTGCCGGGTATAAAGATACAACTTTTGCTGACTTACAACTGCTTGAAGACTTACTACTGTCAAAAGGATAAAGATAAAGCATGTGTAGAAAATAAGAATACCTATGAAGATAAGTATTAAAGTTATATTTGTAAAAGATATGATTGTCTATAATTTTAGAAATGATTATGATATGTTAGGAATGTATTGTAAACCGTGTAGGACTCTTTAGTGTATAAAAGGAGGTCCTATGGTATAGAAAAATATATCAGTTCTCATAGCAGTTTTCCATAGAATTCTAAGAGCTTCAATGTTTTGTAAACCCTAACACTAATTCAGAGTGTTCGTTAATATAATTGAGGCTGAAAGTGTTGTTCATGTTTCATTGTTTGCTATTCAATTGTTATTATTCTTCTTAATATCAATACTAGATTCTGCATAGTATTTATATTCAATAATCAAAGTTTCTGTCATAGTAGTTTTGGATTTATCCAAAGTTGCTAACCTTACATCAAGCTAAGGAGGACAAGATCGGTTTTAGGACTATACATTATTTCTTTCAGTTGCTTGACTTCTAATCCATGATCTCCACGACTCCACTGTCCTTCCACAAAGTTGAGTTTGTCATCGAGTCGAAGCTCTTTCATTGGAATGACAAGGGATTCGTTAGATAAGCATTTCTTTAGATTAGAAACGTGGAAAGTACTGTGGATATTACCGAGCTCTTAAAGAAGCTTAAGTTTATATGCCGCTGGGCCAATCCGTTCAAGGATTTTGAAAGGTCTAATGTACCGAGAGTTAAGCTTTCCTCGTTTTCCGAATCGGATGACACCTTTACGAGGTAACACTTTATAACATAAACACATCTCCAACCTTGAAATTTCATAAAGGCCTTTGTCTTACATTGGCATAACTTCTTTGCTGGTCTCTTGCAGCTTGCAAGCGTTGTTGAATTTGCACTATCTTTTCAGTGGTTTCATGGATTATTTCTGGTCTTGTAAGTTGAACATCTCTAACTTCGGCCCAGCAAACAGGTGATATGCACTTCCGACCATAAAGTGCCTCAAATGGTGCTACCTTAATACTGGCATGGTAACTGTTACTGTAAGAAAATTCTACTAATGGTAAGTGTTTTTCCCATCCTTTTCCAAAATCTATAACACCGGCTCGAACATGACTTCAAGTGTTTGGATGGTACTATTCACTATTGCCCATCAATTTCGGGATGATATGCCGTACTCATGTCTATTTGAGTACCTAAAGTACTTTGTAATGATTGCCAGAATCTGGACGTGAAATAACAGTCACGATCCGAGATGATAGAAATTAGCACTAAACTAGAAATCCATGCCGGGGAGACTATTCTTTTTATGTAAAATCATGTAAGGTGATTTTCCATACTATCTGTCTCTCGGGTAGGGATGAAATGTACGGATTTGGTGAGGCGATCGACAATGACCCAGATTGTGTCATGTCCGTTTGAGGTTTTAGGTAGTTTTGTGATGTAATCTTATTGTTATTTATTCTCTCCGCACTTCCACATAGGAATCTCTGGTTTTGTACCATAAGCCGATGGCATCTACATTCTGCTTTAACTCTAAAGCATGTTAAACACATTTGCCACATACTCAAACGATGATTACCTTCATATTAGGCCACAATAAGTTTCTTTAGATCCATGATACATCTTGTCAGAACCATGGTACATGAATACTTTGATTTATGGGACTCATTCATAAACAAGTCTCACATATTACCAAAGAGTGGTAAACCAACATCTATTCTTAAATACATCTGGTACTAATAGAGGACATATTCAAATGATTTAACATTCCTCATAAGTTTTTCCAGCCTGATGATTTCTTCTTTGAGTGCTTCATTTTAGCTTTGAGAATTTTATGATGGTAAGATTTGGATGAATGTGTCATAACTAGGGCTGAGCAAATAACCGGTGGACCGGACCAGGACCGGAAACTACCGGACCGACCGGGTACCGCGTCCGTTCTAACGGTTCCGGGGTTTTGGAACCAATTCCGGTCTTCGGTCCGGTCCGGTCCGGTCCGGTCCGACCAAAAACTCGAGATTAAGCCTTATAGGACCGGACCGGACCGAGGACCGAACCGGACCGGACCGACCCGGACCGGACCGTACCATTTCGGTCCGGTCTACGGTCCGGCTTTTTAGAGGGTTTCGGTCTCGGTCCGGTCCGGTCCGGTCCTAGCCGGTCCGGTCCGGTTTTGGACCGTTGCTCACCCCTAGTCATAACTAATGTTCTAACTCGGAGTGGTTTGATTCGTTCCTTCTGGCTTAAGGCATCTGCTACGACATTTTCCTTTCTAGGATGATAGCGAATTTCATAATCGTAATCTGCAAGCAATTCTAGCCAACGGCGTTGTCTCATGTTCAACTCTTTCTGATCAAGGATATGCTGAATACTTTTATGATCAGTGAACACAGTACATTTGGTGCCATACAAATAGTGTCTATAAATTTTAAGAGCGAACACTACTGCTCCTTAATATCAAATCATGAAGAGGTATATGTTTTCTTCATAGGCTTTAAGTTGTCGGGATGCATATGCATAACCTACTCTCTTTGCATTAACACCCGCTTCCCCAGACCCTTGATTGGGATACATCACAATAAACAACAAAATTGTCATTTCCTTCTAGTAATGCTAAAATTAGAGTCTTACATAGCTCTGTTTAAGCAGTGAAAATTGTCTCTTGGTCTTCGCCCCAGATATACTTTTTTGTTTTTCTCTGGGTTTACATTCAGATCAAAGACTTTGCAATCTTTGAGAAATATTTGATAAATCTTCGATAATAACCGACGAGTCCTAAGAATTGACGTATTTATGTAGGTGTAGTAGGAGATGTCCAATTCTTAACTGCTTTAATCTTGGCGAGGTCAACATGAAGTCCTTGATTATCAGTTAAGTGTCCAAGAAATTGCACGATACGAATCCAGAAATCACACTTAGAGAACTTGGCATACAACTTCTCTTCATGGAGTAATTCTAGGATTATTCTAGATGATTTTTTGTGTGCTCTTATTTTGTTACGATAGTAGAATGAGATTATCATCGCAGAACACAATCATAAATATTAACCAAGTATGGATTTACACACGACGATTCATGAGACCATTAATACAGCAGGCGTGTAGTTAAACTCAAATGGCATCACTTGAAATTCATAGTGTTTCATAACATATACTAAAATCATCTTAGAATATTTCATCCCAGGACACTTAGTTGATGATAGCCTGATCTTAAGTCAATCTTCGAGTAAACACTCAAACCTTGAAGTTGGTCAAATAAGTCATCACTCCTGGGTAATGGGTAACTACGATTCTTTATTTAAGTTTATTCAACTCTCGTTAATGGATACACAATTCTGAAAGATCCCGTCTTTCCTTTTTGACATAAGACAGGATCTCCCCAAGGCGAAGTACTTGGTCGGATAAACCCTTGATCAGATAACTGCATGAAGTTGGTCGATAGTTTCCTAGCATTTCTGAAGGTCTAATCCTATACGGGTGCTCGGGCTACAGGTGCCGCTCCTGGAATTAGATCGATTTGGAATTCTACTTGGCGAATGGGAGGAAGGCCAGGTAAATTTTCAGGAAAAACTTTTGGGAATTCTCTGACTACTGGGATATCTTAAGTCTTCTTCTCGTCTGAACTCTTTTCATTACATTGATTATACCGATAAACTTGACAACTACTCCGAATATAAATCTTCGGTTTTTATACAAGATATGATACTTAGTCAGTTTTACTTTGGTCACCTCGAATGATCAAAGTTTCACCGTTGATTGGGATGTGGATGACTTTCTCGTCACAAATAATTCTAGCATGATACTTGGATAACCAATCCATACCAATGATGACGTCGAAACTACCGAGTTTGATCGGCATAAGATCAATTTTGAAAGGTTGGTTTAACAAAGTCAGAGTTGCACCCTGAATAACGGTGTTTGTGCTTACTAGGTTTCTGTCAGCCATTTTGATATTGTAAAAGGTATCTATTGTAATGGGTGGAATATTTAGCATAGAGGCAAGAGATATGGATACGACGCTTTTATCGGCTCCAGAATCAAATAATACTCTAGCTAGATGTTGGTTTAGAAGGAACATACCATGACTTAGTTACGTTTCGGGTTCTAGTTGGTGCAAATTCCTATCCCTCAACATGTAGGCTCTTCCTTGGGCATTGTTGGTGGTGGTCTTTCGGCACTGATTTGCATAATGCCCTTTCTCTCCATAGTCATGACAAGTCACTTTCACTGGTAGCAGATTACTTCCAGTGGCTGGCCCTTTGTTTCTACAGTTCTTGGTCAGATCGTCCACCTTGTTACAAGTATTACACTTAACAGTGCAAGGTCTTGAATGATGCAGAGTGCTTACTTTTTAACCACAAAGCGGACAGTTTCCAATATACCTATTTGTTTTCAGTTGGAGGACAGCATAGACCTGAAGGTTTCTAGTCTTTCCTGTTCAGTTGTGTTATGGTGATTATTGTAGCAGTGTGTTGGTGTTATGCGAGTCGAGGTGTTACGGTGTTTTGTTGTTGAAAAGTTCTTCTGTCATCAACTTTCAGTTTATGATCACGTGATACTTGCACCGGAGTGGCATTGTTACCTGATCCATTAGCCTCTGGGCTATGTTTAATATTCCTCTTAGAGTTGAGGTTTTAGAAATCGGTCAACATTCCCTCAATACTTCGAGCAATCCCCCGATGAAAACTTCCATCATTTTCTCAGAATCTTGCACCATAGTAGGACATAAGGTTGCCAATTCTTGGAATCTTCTCACATATGTCTTGAGATCATTCCCCTTCACAGTCGGATGGTAAAATTCGTCTTCCATCTTTTAGACTTTAGTTCAGGGACAATACTTCTTTATCAAAAGCTTCTTGAATTCAACCCATGTAATCTTGTAAGCTTCTTCTATCCCAGTAAGTTGGGCAAAAGAATTCCACCAAGATAGAGCTTCTTCAGTTAAAGTACCAGTATCAAACTTCACCTTGCAGTCTTCGGTACAGTTGCTACGGGAAAACACTGATTCAGTTCGCTCAAACCAGTGGATAAGTTCAACAGCTCCTTCTGAACCTTTGAAATTGATAGGTTGGCAGCTCATGAACTCTTTGTAGCTACATTTTCTTGCTACAGGAGCTTCTCTTGGTCTAGTGGTATTATCAATATTTGCCATGTTAGCGGCTTGTGCTTCCAGAGCTGCGGTAACACTGTCAGCAACTAGTTTCCTAATGGCAGCCTGAGTCATGGCTGGTGCTTCAGATGTTGACGTCCTTTTGGAAGGCATTCTATCAACATAAGACAACACGTAATAAGAATTATATCACAAGTCTTAAAATGAAATGCTTATTTTTGAACTTCAAGCATTTTTAAACAATAGTGATATTCAAATCATAGATACTTATTTGATATGGATTCTAACAAGCATCTGATTTATTATAAGTCACGGTATGATTCATAATGATGAAGATGGAGATGTAATATAGGACACAAGATGAATATAAAACGGGATCACCCTTATATTATATCATGAATGACTTGCCTTTGTACTGTACATAGTCAGAATTTGACAAGTGTTGTTATTTATACCACACATCCCGTGGCTAGGTTAAAAGCTATAACTAGTATCTAATATAGTAGTCTGATGGTCCTTCCTGGCTGTTCTTGTGTTCATATATTGCATTCAGAAGATATCTTCAATGATTTGTTATAGATTAGCAATCTTGAAGCGAGCCAGAGCAATCTTGCTGTTATTTCCCATTTGCTTTCTTTGAAGTTTAGCAATTTGAGTATGGACTCTTGGAGTTCAGCTTCCAGATTGTCAAAATCTAGTTGTATAATTACCCGACCTTTTCCAAGACCTTCTATTTTGTCTTCTATGTGCTCAATTCGGTCGAGAGAGAGTTCATCTAGGTGATTCAAAATTTCCTCAATTTGCTCTTCGTGACGTTTTAGACTTGTCTTACGAGAGCTTTCTCCTATCTTAAATTCTTAAGGTAGGGCAGAAGTAGAGGAGGATGATCGGTCACGACCTCGTTTCTTAAGTGGCAATAATTCCTCAGGAAGAAAGAATTCTTAAGGATTAAAAATTAGAGATAACATTGAAGATGGAGGCACAATAGTTGGCGGTGGAATAGGTGATTCTTTAGCATAGTATGCATGCATGATCTTCATATAGGGGTCATCATGAAAAAGTGAAAGAGTTGGTGAAGCTATCGGAACCAAACCAAATGAGTTATTTGAAGAGCTAGATTAAGTTTTTCCTGGTGAAGCTGGGACATAGTCCGGGGAAGCTGGGATATAGTCAGGAAAGTTAGAGGAAAAAGCATCCTCAATATTAAACCCGTGCCAAAAAACCCTAAAATTTTATCTCCCTTTACGGGCGATTTTCGACCGCCATGTAACCCAATCCAATCCGCTCTAAAACTGCCTATTCTAATCGTTCTCCTCTTATTCTTCTTCGTGAGACTATTGGGAAACGTTTAAGATCTAATTGGTTGGTGTTATATGGTCAATTATCATTGTTATATCTGCCACTAAATCATTTTTATTTGATACTTGTTGCGCAAGTGTTTTTAACCCTCAGTATCCAAGTCGTCTACTAACCGTATTGTTTCTTGCCTTTTTTATTGGGTAATTAACAGTTAGGGTTTAGTTGATCATGGCTTCAGGGTTGAACGCATGTTGTCATTCAAGATTACCCTATTTTGGGTGGTCGATTTTGTTTGCTGCTTGGATATCACGCTTGTTCTTTCATCGCTTATTATATATTGGCGCTTGGTTGGGTACTGGATTTGAAGATCTTTAACGACGATCTTAACCCTATTTTTTTAGGGTTTTGGTCTATTATTGATGGCTGGAAGTAAACCCTAATTTTTAGAGTTTTATCATATTTATCATAATAATTGTAAGTGGCTTGATTATCATGGTACGTGGGTTAAGGGAGATGCAAGATTATCTTTGGTAGGGTTTCAATTCTTTATTGGTTGTAGCCTTGAAGTGCTATAGCGGATCTGTGTTGCGTTGGATTACATTCTTATTAAGGTTATTGTTATTCAAACTCTCTTGGATAGTAATAATAGTTGCTGCATAGATCTGTTTGCTGCTCGGAGTGTGATCTGGTCTGGAGTAGATTAGAATTTTAAGTGTTTTTAGGGTTTTTTTGTCGAAACCCTAAGTATATTAATTTCTGCTCTTTATCGACTCTTGTGGATCACTGATTCTTAGAAGTTTTGATTGGTCTCGATTTGGGTGTTTGAAGTGTATCTTTAGATGGTTGGGCGTGACCTAAGTTTTTAGGGTTTGCTATTGATCGTGGGTTGTTCTTTAGTCTACTTCGCAGCTGAGACTCACTTTAATTATATGCAGCATGAATACTGATATTGGCTAAAATATACATATTTTGTACCCCGAAAAACACCATAAAAAGACTAAAAACACTAAAATATAGATAATTATGTTGCAAATATGTTTGTATTGTGTTTTTATGTCTTACAGGTAAAAAGGATTGAAAACGAAGCAAAAACGGTAATTTTCGGGTGACTTTCGACGACATATTTATCGAGGTCCAAACGAAGTCGTGAATATTCATCGATCACACCATTGGAAAGAGCACGAAAAAACGAGTCCAACGGTACCGGCCTTTCATATTTTAACCCTTTTATTATGAACCTTTTTTGTCCCTGTTTGAACCTTTTATCTTTATTAAACCTGGACCAAGAACAAAGGGGGTTATATAATAGATTTTGCATTGAATAATTAGAGCTATGCTCTAGCCCACCGGCTAGAGCCAATGGCTTTTATACATGAGGTCCCAAGTTCGAAACCGGGTGAGGGATTTATTCCCTCACGACCCGGATCCGGACTTGACCCGGCCCAGACCCGATCCAGACCCGGCCCAACTCCCGACTCGACCCGGCCCAGACCCGACCAGACCCGGCCCAATACCCGACCAGACCCGGCCCATGACCCGACCAGACCCGGCCCAATACCCGACTCGACCCGGCCCAATACCCGACCCGGCCCACCAGTTCACTTACCGTCAACCACCGTTGACCGGTGGTCCGACAGTGGTCTGGCGGTGGTCAACGGTGGTCCGCCATCGTTGACCACCGTTGACCGGTGGTCCGGCGGCGGTTGACCGGCGGTTGACCAACGGTGGGGTGAACAGTGAAAATGCCACGTGGCACCACTCAGGTGGTGACACGTGGCGCTTTTAATGATTGGTGTCAGATGTGCAGGTACGAGGTACGAGGTGGCAGAGCGTCAGTACGAGGTACTGTAGCAGTTCGAGGTGTCAGTACACGTCAGTACGAGGTACTGTTCAGGTGACGGCTGGACCAATCAGATGGTGACACGTGGCACTGGCGTGTGTCAGTCCGAGGTACTGTAGCAGTCAGTACGAGGTAGGCGTGTGCAATAATGAGGCGGTTGGTGGAGTGCAAAATGACCAAAATACCCCTAGATCCAGCAATATAAGTGGATGGAGGCCTGAAATGACGAAATTGCCCCCACCTACTTGGGCTATATAAAGAAGCACGCAGCTGGTGATTTGGGGTTAGAATTTAGTGAGTGTAATTTTAGAGAGAAATTTTAGTGTGTTTTTTTTTAGTGTAGGTTAGTTTTTAGGAGTAGTATAATTTTGTTTTAGCTTATTGTATAAGCTTTTTAAGCTTATTATTTGCTGTTATTGGCTTATTTCTTATGAATGAAGATGCTTTTTAAGGTTGGTTTTAATTAATGTTTTTTTTATCTTTATGCTTATAATTTATGCTTATTCTTCTACTCATTTTCTTTTGCTTATTTCTAAATAAGCTCATGCTTATAGCTTATTTTTGGATCCGATCTCTTAAGCTTATATTCTAATAAGCTACTTTCATAGCTTATTTAGACTAGCTTATTTTATATTGTTTTTGATTTAGAGCTTTTCGAGTGAGATTAGTTTAGCGTATTTTCGATACTGTGCTTATTTTTCTATTTATTGTTTTTTCGATCTAATCTTAAATTTACCCGTCTTGTTCACTTGATTGAACACCTTGGTTTCGGGTGGATTAGATCTAAAAATAATAGATCTTATATTTCTAGCTTATTTTTTAGCATAAATTTAGTTTTTTAATTCTAGCTTATTTTTCTTAGATCTAAATCCTTAAATATACCCGATCCGAGTTCACTTGATTGACCACCTTAGTTTCCGGGTGGATTTAGTCTAAAAATTTTTATCTTTTTTATTAGCTTATTTTTGTGCTAAAACTTTTTCATGGTCTTTTTTCGTATTTCATCATTCTACATCTAATGCCGGAGCTTAGGGTCTTTATAAGGTTATAATAGATAAAATTTTGATCTTTATAGTTTTTATGAAAATAATTAGTAGATAAAGTTGACACCTTTATTTGCTAATTAGTGAAGTAAAAGCTTTAAGGTGATAAACCTATTTGTTTATTAAGTTTGTAAGATCGGGTGGTTTTATATCATTGCGGTTCTTCATTCGGTTACCCTTTTTCCTTTTTTAATACTAGTAGTTTAGAATTATTAGCTTAAAAATGTTTATGTTTGATCTTATGATTGTTGCTAGTTTATTTGTTATGATTAGTGAGTAGTCCATTAATGTGTTTTTTTTAGTAATTTAGTCTAGCTTAAATCTCGTATTTTTCTTTAATGTAATTTTCCTTAAAATGTTTTGTAATCTCCTTTCCAAGTAATGTAATCAGTAACTTTTATTAATGAAATTCAGTTTTTCTTAATCTCTCAAAGTTCCTTTTTCATAAACTCTCTTAATAAGCTAAGTTGTCTCAATAAGCTAATAAGCTTATTTTAAGCTCTTTCAGTCTATAAGCTGAAACAGAGCCTATTGAATTCAGTATTAATCTTACTTAAACCTTAAATCAGTTTAATCTTTCATGGATCTCATTGGATATGAGCTTTTTGGAAGGGGATCTTAAATTGGAAGAGATCCCAAGGACTTTACTCTAGCTTATCTAATAAGCTAGGGAGCTTGTAGCTGCCTTTATTGGTCCTCTTGTTTAGCTAGAGGAGTTTGTAAGTTTCTCTTTCATTTTCCTTTAAATTCTAGCTTTAAATAATGATATCATTGCTTGCTATGTTTAGATCTGCTTATTTGTTTATTCTCTTTGCTTATTAGTGCTTATTTGAGTTTTATCTAGCTAAATCTTCATAGTTGTTTATCTGTTTTCAATTTTCTTAGTTTAAATCATAGATTTTCATATTATTGTCTTAAAAACCTCTAAAAACCAAAAATATAGTAAAATAGTATAGATCTTAGATTATTGCTTATTTAGTTGTTAAATCATGCTTATTAAAGTAGTTTTAATCTGTTAATTGTCTGGTAGTTAATACTTGTTCATTAAATTTCAACTTAAAAGCTTTTCTCAAAATCTGTCATAGTTTTTAAGGGGTGTTTGGTTTGGTGCACTTTAACCTCTAAAAGTCAATTTCACTTGTGTTATTTACTTGAGTCAGCTAAGTTTTCATTTAAAATTAGTTTTCATTTAGTTTTTATAAATTAGAATTCAAAATTTTCCAAAGATATGGCTTATTACCTTTGTTTCTACACCAGGGCAGTTTTTGACTATCTTTTTGCTTGTGAAATTTAGATCTAAGCCCTCAAAGGCTTAGATCTTGCTTGCACTTTGTTTAAACACTCTATTTGAGTGTGTTTTAGTGTAGGATTCCCTTAGGAAACCTGCACTCTTGGTTTTACATTTGTGCAAAGGTCACCAGTACTAACAGAAGTTAGTACTGCTGATACTTACACTACCAGTACTAACTAAAAAGTTAGTACTGCCTTCACAAGTTAGTACTGCTGTGTCTTAAGCCCCAAATTAAGCCATCAAAGTTATGATTTAATAGCTTATCTTTTAGCATTATAAAGTCTAGTTATAGCTTAATATAGAATAAGTCTTAGATTACATTTTCTAGCTTATTTACATAGCTTATTTTTGCTGTCAAAAAGTTAAAAAGCCAAAAACAGTACTTAGGATTTAAATTTGTTAATTTAGCTTATGGGTCTAGATTTTCTAGCTTAATTAGATAGATTATAAGTAGTTTAATAAGTTCTTAAAGTTCTAGAGTCTAGTTTAGCTTTTCAAGCTTTTAAGCTCATTTGGATTTTGTGCTTTCTTGCTTATTTTTTGAGTTTGCTTAGTTCATGCTCAAATTTGTTAGTTTAAAAGTACTTCTAGGTTAGATTTCTTTGCATTTTTAGGTTAAGCACATCATAAGCTATCTAGATCACTTTTCCTTTTTCACATTGAGCTTAATTTGAGCGTTATATAGCTATTTTGGTAAAACATAGCCCAAACTCCTAGTTTCTGTAACAGCTTATTGAGGAAGCTCTTTTAGAGCTTATCTTTGAGTTTCAGACTATAGTGCTTTTGTTAAAGTTGTTCCCCCTAGCTTCCTTTACAACTTTGCTCTTTTAAGTTTTTAGTGATAAGCACTTTTAGAATTTAAGCTTATATTTGGACTTAGTTTGTTGTCGGGGTTAGTCATCAAGGACCATTCCTGTAATCTTTCTGTTTTAGTTGTTTTCCAGTTAATCCTTGCCCGTTAAATGTTTTAGCCCGTTAGTCCTCAAGTCTTTTTCACTGTTAGCCCCTAAGTTAGTTTTTAATTAGTTTATTAAGTTTTAATTAATAGTTAGGTTAGATTTTAATTAGTTTAATTAAACTTTTACAAAAAGATAAAAATTAGGGCTTTTATTTTTAACAATTTTCGGCACTCTTTCTTTATTTAGTGAAATTTTAGTTTACATTTTTAGAGTTAAGTTTTAGTCCATTTGCTTAATAAATTGCTTATTAGTATTTGTTTAATTGTTCATTTTAATTTTATTTTCATATCTTTCCAAATCAAATATTTTTGCTTCATTCAAATCAGGATCCGAACCTAAACGTGGTTTCAATTTCACTAGTCATTGGGGATAACGACCCGGGAATCAAGTCTAGTGTTGAAGACCTTGTCCCTACCCCAAGTTAGTCCGCGGATTTATCTGATGGTGAAAGTGAGTGTGATGTGCCCATAAATGATGATTCACCGGAATCTCATTTTTCGACTTTCGATAATCCTCTTTTCGATTCTAACGACGATTTCTCTAGTGATGATGAGTCATTATCCGAAGAGGAAATTCAAAAGGATGAATTTAAATATTTCTCCAATCCTCTTTACGATCTTGACGATGAAATTAAAATTATGAGGAAATTCTTCCTAATCAAAAGGATTTAGATGTTGTCATTCCAATTCCACCGGGAATTGATGAACCTTGCTTTAACGCCGAATCTGATCTTTTAGAATCTCTACTAAATCGTGACTCTCCGATTGATTCTACAAAGATCGATTCTATTTTTGATGAATTTTCTCTTCCTCGACCTCCGGAAGAATCTAATTCTGAAATTTCTGATGCTACAATCGAGTCTCTCTCTCCATCTCCTATCCCCGTTGAGGATAGTGACTCTCTTATGGAGGAGATCGACTTATTTCTTGCTTCCGATGACTCGATGCCAACGGGCATTGAGATCGTCGACTATGACTCGGAAGGGGATATTCGTTTTCTTGAAGAATTGCTTAGCAGTGACTCTCCTCCCCTTCCCGAAAACGAGTCATTTTCTCTTGATCATTTTGATGATCCATCTCTTCCCCGTCCTCCTCCGGAACCACCGGATGTTGAGATTTGCTTTAATTTTGAACCCGATGCGGGCGTTGTTACTAAGAAAGTGGTGGGTGACATTTCTGAACATGATGTTCTTATGCCTAATCTTTTGCCCACCCAACCCACCCTTTGTCCAGTGTTTGACCTTTTGCTCCCGTTTTCATCCGAAAACGAGGACAAAGTGTTCAAACCTGGTATTTTCTCTTCTCCTTTCTCATCTCATCGGGCCAAAATCACTTTTGATTTTTCTGAATGCCCGATGATGATTTCTGGAGGGGACATTCCTCACTTGGATGTCCCGTATCTCCATTTCTATCCTCCTTGACCAAGCTCAAGTGTGGGGGATCGAGTCAGGCTCAAGACTCGGTTAACAAAAATAAGCGCTTCTCGGGAGGCAACCCGTGTCTTTTCTTCTTTTTATTTTCTTTTCTTAATAAATAAGCGTGTGATTTTATAACCTAAGTGTGGGGGTGTGCTTCTTTCTATGGTTTGTGGTGCTGTTTTTTGCAGGATTCCTCAAGATCATGAAGACCCGTGCTCGTTTTCAATCCTCCAATCGTCCGGTCTTCGATCTTTGCTTATTTTGGAATCCTCAATCCTGATCATGTATATATATATTGTTTTCCCTTTCACACTTAAATTTTTTTTTTTTTGCATTTGCA
>BQNB010040592.1:0-23631 GCA_026074375.1 Tanacetum coccineum
TTCTATTTATACTGTCTGGAACTCAGTTTGATACGGCGTATCCAAGGGATTAGATACGGCTTATTAGGGGTTTCTTGGAGTAGGGACCACGCTTGATATCTTCCAGAATATTCACATATTATATCTTCAATACGACGTATTGATCTTCTCTGGATACGGCGTATAGATCTTGTTCCTTCGTGGTCTTTGGTGAGTGCAGGCACGGATACGCCATATCTTCTTGATAGATACGGCGTACTGGTTTTCAGAATCAATAATCTTTAAAATATCTTCGTTTAAGCTCCAGAATGCACGCCTTTTGCTAATATTCACCAAGTACTCCATAATTACTGCAATTCTCAAATATAAACGATTAATGAACAATTCTTTGCAATAACTATACAAAATGGGTTAATAACATGGGATAAATGATGCTATAAAATAGACGTTAATTGATGTCATCATAGCTCAAGCCGGATGTATGGGTTTAAGGTCCATTAGGGTTATGATCCTTTTGTAATTTATAAATAATAGTGAATAATGGAGTGATACCTATGGGGTTTTCATTGTTTTATATGGTATCAGAGCGGGTTAGATCATAAAACCTAGTCGACCTCCATGAGCCGCTGCATCTATGCCACCCCGTCAAATCTTATCCTTCTCCTTCGTTCTCCATTTTCCGATATAACAGTAATTGTCACCATTTATCTCCATCTCTATTATCAAAACCTAACGGCTGTCATAAGCCGTTTCTATCCTCTCAAAAAGGGGAAAAAATCCTACGTATGGCTTTTCTTAAATAAACTCATGTTGTTTTCATACATTAATTTTTGATATTTTCGTTTGATGTTTCCATTTGTTAAACGATTAGATCAGTAGGTTGTATCACAAATCCCTATTTTTTTCTTAAAGCCCATTTTCTCAATCTCGTTCTTCCTTTGAGCTTTAGTTTCCACGTGTCTTAAGCATGTGTTAGTGCAAATATTATGATATTCAAACTAAACAAGTCCTTTGGTTTTAATAATGACAAACAAGTAACTTGTAATACATAACGTAAAATGTGTAAGTTACACGTGATCACAACTCATCAACGCATACATTCATTAACACCTCTCGACATCGACATCCCGAGACTCTTACTCATATCAACTTCATTAGTTGGATCAGGCCAAGCAAATGGGCTAGCCTAATAAGGCCCAATATAGTTCGGCGTATTAAGGCCCATCAAGTCCCACACAAAGCTTCTAGAAGATGGAGGGAAACTAGCTAATTTAAATTTGAATTAAGATTCTAAAAGATGGAGGGAAACTAGTTGGTGCAAACTTTTGTCCAAACACCCTTTTACCCATTTGACAAAAGAAACATCTCTAAGGCAAGACTTCTCCTATAAAAGGCCAAGGTTTTTCTTCCCCCTCCTCTTTGATGAAAACCCATGACACCACCACCATAAATACATAGAGTTTCTTTCTTCATCTTTGATCATGTAGCATAAGGCATGGATCATGGTGACACTATGTTAGTTCCACTAATACCAAAGGGTATGTAGTAAAGTATATGATATCTCTACATGGAAGTGATCGTTCTTGATTACATGTATATCATGTAGTAGATTGGATGTTGTAGGAAAGATTTTATTTCCATATTGTAATTCTTGTGTATTTGTGTAGATTCGGATAATGTATAAATCCAGATGTGGTGTTTGTGTGCCGGTTAGTATTTTATGCCACAAAATACATTTGTGAAGTGGCAGATTAGTTCTAGCTAAGATTATGACTCGACACTTAGGTTAGTGTCGGAAAATATTATAAGCAAAGTGGTTTATGTATTTAGGCCATAAAACACAAGGTTTCTTATGTTGGGCCATAAAACATAACGGGTTTGGTTGTACCCGAAGAAGGACTCGGTATTTAGCTTAGTACCGGATAAAGTGTAAGCGACGTTGTATGGTTTTCTCCGCCTAAAAAGATCTTGTTGATTTAGTGAAGTAACTCTCGAGTTGGGTACTCGTGGAGTGGAGTAGGTTGAAGAGGAGCTTCGTAGTCGAACCACTATAAATCATCGTGTCCGGTTTGTGTTTTCTTTCACTTATCACTTTCACTTATCACTTTACATTTATATTTTCCTTTATCACTTTATATTTATGTTTGCATTGCATCTATGTCTGTGTTGTATGTTGTGTTGTGGTGATATGTTTTATTTGATGTTATTTAGTATAGTTATTGTTGTATAAACTTGATTGGTTGTTTGATACAAAAGTCTTAAGTTTATAAAGGAAACGTATTCACCCCCCCTACGATTCCACAATTGGTACCAGAGCCACGTCGCTCTAGTTTTCAAAACAAATGGTTTTTAAAATAGAGCACGGTCCATGTATTAAATTTCCTATCAAGCGGGACATAATGTGAAAAGTTCTTTGTTTAATACTTACAAGTTTTGGTGCTTAATATAAAGTGTTACACTAGCTTGAAGGTCTTTTAAAGAATCCCAAACAAAGGGAATAATGTGTCTAAAAGTGTAATAAACGATTCTGTCAAAATTTCACCACTTGTGCGATCCACGAATCCACCAAAAGTGGATCCGTCCATGAGATCCGTCCGTATGGTTTTCAGTTTTTGTCAAACTTCAAAAATTCATAGAAACTCAACCGTGCGTCAGATTTCGATGATTCAAAAACCAAAATTGAAGAATTTTGAATGTACTTTCCAATGGAATGGGTCTCACATATTAATTCAAATTTTAAATTAGTCAAATAAGTAAAATGCCATAGAGTGTCCAAAACTAAAATTTTGTTTTAGCGTAAAAAGTTAATTTTCTAGTTGGTTTACTTTTGAAAGTTGGTGTATTTTATCTTTGGAAAAGAAATGCATTTTTCAAACTTACTAATGAGGAGAAAACTAATTTATTTGCAAATAAAATCAAGCAATGTACACATTGTTATATTTAATACACAAAACAAAGTGTAGTATTTTTATGTGTTATAATAAATGATTATTTGTTCTACTTTGCATATTAATATTGTCAATTAACCTCTTGTATGCTTATTTCATTTGTAGTTGAGGTTCTTTGTTGATTAGCATAATTTCGTTATGTGCGTTATTTATTAGTGTTCATGTATATGCGTCAATTGATCTTATGGTAGATCTCTTACACTAAGTTGAGAAATTGCTTTTGCATTGCATATAGGTATAGATCACTATGATTACAAATATTATATCAACATTTTGTAAATCCTATAATTTAGGTTAACCCACTTAGGATTGAGAGCTAAGCAAGTTTGTCAAACCTTTTGAAAAATATTGTCTTGCACGATTATTGTGTTACTAGTTCATGTTATAAAATGTGTCACCACCATATATTAAACACTTTTATTTTATCAGAGTCTGAAGAAGGTCTCTAGGATATGTCATCCTATTATCTTGCTTAAACATAGGTTGTTTAAACAAGAGAAAAGATCATAATAACACATTAGTATATAAGAAAAGGAAAATGTGTTTTAAAACTTAGTTTGTGCTTGCATTAGTCTAATTCACAATCACAACTAATAAATATTTGAATCAAAATGAACTTAGAATTTCTTGTAATTCTAAATTTGAAAGATTAACTTTCTTGGTAAGAAAACACTTTCATTTTGAAGTTTATCTTCGAATAAATTTTCACATTAACATTAACTTGAAATGAAAATGTTCGCTCTAGTCAAAAGCTTGAAAACATTATATAAACATGTAGTAGTTTCGAAAAAGATTCGTAATGCTTAAAAATGACTAAGATAATTTTTTGAAATCTTTAGAAGTCAAAATCTAAGCATATTATGCACAATAACTAATAAGTTTTTCTCACATATAAAATATATGACAATACGAAAGAAACAAGTAAACTCATAATTTTAAATGATCTCACACTTAAGACTAGTCTTAGTCTGAATAAAACACATTAGGAAAATATTTATTTCTTTTCTTTTAAATGAGTGTTAGTGAAGGTCATGAAAGATTTCGAATATATATCAATTCATTATTCAAATTATGATTGATATTATCTTTTGAATCTAATTACCAAGTTCTTTTGAGTTTGGATATAAAATCGGATTCATTATTTGTCTAGCTTCAAGATTATATCAAAACCATAACAAAAAATATTATCTCGAATCTACATACTCAATCACACTAGGTTGATATGAAAATAATGTCATCCCTTTCAAAGATGAAAAGAATATACATCGGTTCATAACTCACACTTGTGATAATGATGTTATATTGAGTCTACATGTCCAATAGGTGTGTTCCTATTATTAATAATAACATGTTTAAAATGCACGTCAAAGTAGGATTGACGACTTGGATGTTTTGTCCGAGATATTCAAGTAATTTACCTTGCAATGCATTTGGTAAAGTTATCATTTCCGAAAAACCAAACACGAAAAAATGCACAATATATGTAACTTTGCTCATACAATTCAAAAACACGAATCAAGACTCAAATTCACTTTCTGTTATAATCTTTTCTCTCTATATTAAATAAGCATAACATTATTTTTAACTAAGTATTTAAACTGAGAACAATTCTATTATCTAAGATTAGGATTAGGAATTATGGAACATATTCTATAAACCATTATTTTGCTTTCTTTCTATAAGTGATCGTAAGTAGACTTAGAATATAAAGATGATTATTATTCAAACGATAATTAATCTCATTATTCTATCCAATTATAAATGTTTAAAATATGAGCATGGAGTCGAGATTAGAATTTATCTTGATAACAGAAATATCAATAAAATGACCATAGATATTTTTCAAGTCTACATGTTTAACTAATTTTATTTATTACATGAAATTACGAAATCGATCATAAGACGAAAAGAATAATCATCGAATTGCAATTCACACTTGTATTGACGATGCTTTGTTACGTCTAAATGTTCATAATGCTTGTGTTATTAGCAATGGTCAAAAATATGCTAAAAGCTAACACACTCCTAGTAGGATTGACATCGTTGAAATTCCATCGGGAAATTCACGACAACTTCCACGTTACGCTCAAAACTTGGACGTCGAATCCGAAAGTTCAAACCAAGAACCCTTATAACATATATAAGCTTCTCCCATTACTAAAAAGTTAACACCATCGCCCAAATAACGGAAAATCATGTTCTGTCTGTTTTCAGACAACTCTGCGATCTACGGATCCTCCATAGGGAGATCCGTCTTTGATTTAGGTAGATCCGTCCGTGGTCATCAAATTTGAATATATTCCTTTTGTCATTTTGCACTTGTCTAAGGTCTAACAAACATGTAACTAACCTTTAGAACATCATAATTTCTACAATGGAATATTCACAATATCTATTGAGGTAAATAACCTTAATTATATTATTTTCAAAAAGACATGCAAAGGTGCATTCTTAGAACGCTTTAATGTAGCATACTCCACATTGTCACACTTAAGTATACTCCTAAGATCTAGAAGACTCAATCATGTTTTAACTCACAAAATCTTGCTTGCTCTCTCATTAAACCCTAGAATTATAAACACATTGATTAGGATTTTGAGAACCAGAATTGAAACATATTAGTTGAGTCATATTAGGCCAAGTATTAGTGGTCAATGCAAATTTCATCTTTGCTACACTTCATTAGGCAAATGCGGGAATTCTACTTTATTCTAAAATGAGAATGACTACTGGAGAATCTATTGCACTAGAAATTCAATTTAACCTAACGGTTGAATTGCTTCCGGGAAGGAAGTTGGGTTCGTGGTATAACCCATAAAAATGGTCGTGTTTAGCCTCAATTGAGCACCACTAGTGATAGTCTCATATTCATTCTCTAACTTGATTAAATGGCTCTTTCTAAATATGCCTAATGTTAGTTTACATTAATGAACTTTGTATTTCATTAGGATTGCTTATTAGTCAAGTAGTAATTAGGATTCTCTTTAGTCGATCTAGACTACTTGCACCTCGCATATGTATTGTTGTGATTTCAAAATGTTAACTTGTTCTCGTGAAATATGATTATATTATCTTCATGCTATTTTGATACTCAATGATTACTTGCTTAATTGTTGAATGCATAATTATTTGGACGATTTTGTTTTTGGTTAGCAATCCCAATTTAATATCTCTAAGTTTATCTTTATGATATATGTTATTAAATGCTAAATGCTAACATGCTTTGCATGATATATGCGTGTGACATAATCATAGTGTTATGAGATTTTTTATATGATCTACGTGTCTTTCTTGTGCACCCACACTATATCATTTGGTCCGTCTATCTAGATAAACATATAGACGTCACATAGTTTTGTACATCAATATATTTGATTGTTATGAATAATATACTTAAGTGACTTAGTGTCTTTTGAGTTTAGGGTATTGTCTCATGTCACTAAAATTTATCGAGCACACATGCATATTCGTCTTAACCCCTAAGGATTTTAGTTTAGATCACTTTGATCATTATCTTATTTATTTACTTGATTCTTTTATTTATGAAATATGTTTTCCGTCCCTCGTCGTAAATGGTCAAATACTCAAAACTCCTCATAGTAACTCATCCCTACTCCTTTGTTACTATATCAACCGTCTCATATCTTTAGGGATCCGCTCCTTAACTATAAACGGTTATATCACTCATTTTTCATACCTAACTCATTACATGAAAACCTCAATCACACCTCTACCACTATATAGATGGCTAATATCTTCTCTCCACCATTTTTGCTACCACCTTTAAGATAACCTCATATCTCATTATGTGATTGTTCTATGAACATTAGCAATGCGTTTTCTGTCTTTTTGTTGATATCCACTTCCTGCACAATACAAATGCAAAACAAACATATATTTGGCAGTTTTTGTCTGTTTTTGGTCATTTAAGCTCGTTTTTTAGAGGTAAAAGATATGTGTAATTAAGCACTTATCAGTATGCTAGGTTAAATTTTGTAAAATGGAGTGACCTCCCTTAGGGGGAGATTGTTGGAAACAAGAAAAGTATCAGTCACTTTCAAGTTGTAATAGTCTTAGCCCGTAGTTTGTTATATGATTATTCTAGTAAGCTAGTCTGGCCTAAGGCCCATGGAAAGCCCGTTAAGGCCCATGGGCGGCCATGTATGTAGAATATATACCCTCTCCATGCCTTGGAGAGGGTGGTTGGTTGTTTTAATTTCTTATTTTCACACACATAATAATATTATCATATTTCTCTCTCTAGAAACTTTCCAACCCACTTCTCTCTCTAGTTCTTGCATAATATCAAAGATTACTAGTATTCTTCAATTGGTATCAAGAGCCATGGAGTGGTGTGTTTAGTTTTTGTGTTTGTCTTTTGATTTGTGTTCAAAACCTTTACAAAGAGCAAAATCTTGATTTAAAATTTTTCGGCTTAAAAACCTTAAAGTTGTCATTTTTCTTGTTCCTATAGGGTTAGTAACACTAGTTGTACAAGATTTTTTGCAAAAAACCAATCAAAAATGTGTCTTTTTGAGTTTTGAAAATTTGGGTTTCGTCTCAGTTACAACCGAACTAGTCTTGTCTGTTGGAACCGAACTGGAAGATCGAACGAGTTAACCGAACTAGTTAACCGAACCAGTGGAACCGACAATCTAGGGAGTAATATATGATTAAGTAAACACAATTTTTTATTATATTGTTATACCAGTAGCGTAGTTTATAAATTAGTTTAATAGCTAATACCAACCAAACCTCTCAAATATATGATTTACCTGCTTTCATAAAATATAAAAACACAAAAAGAATCTTCTCTCACCCCTTAGAATTCTGTTAGACCGGGATCAATGCCTTCCCAACCTATTCCCCTAGAGAATGATAACAACCCCTGAGTCTTGCATATACTACACTACACTACAACGATTAGGTACATCGCCTAGGGAGTTGTAAAAGTTCTTGTAGAAGTCCCTTACGACAACCGCAATAAGTTTTTGGCGCTTCTGCCGAGGAATAGTTAGGTTTTGATCATAGTTTAGCTTAGTTCTACTTGCTTGAATCCTTTCAAGTAAGATTTAATTTCTGCATATTAACTTTCTTGTTGTCTATCTTTTCTTTGTGTGTTTGTTCGTAATTCCATTGATATTCCACTATCTCTATGAGAATGCGAATCACATAATCGACTCCTTAGGATCCTCTTCTCAGGAACCATCTGTCACTACTCACGCTAAGTTTACGGCCCGAATAAACAAGCTTTTACAAATGAGGCAAACCATTGATTCTCTCCTCTTTAAAACCATGAACGAATTAACTAACCAATCTTCTGACTCCGAAATCTTTGCCTGAAGGAAGCAATAAGGGAACTTGAAATTAAGAAACGCAACAAAGAAACAAATTTTGATGGGAAGAATTGTTCAAGATAGGTTCCCTACTAAGAAAGAACTAGCTTACCATAAGGAACTATTAGGAGAACCTCAACCCCCTTTCTTGACCCTAGAGCCCAAGATTAGGAAGGGCAACCCCTGGAGTTTAAAGATTCCTTGCGTAATTGGCACCGTTTACACGGGCCATGCATACATTGATCTACAATCTCCTGTCAACATCATGTCTCGTGCTTACCACAATAAAATAAGAGAAAAATCCTTTCAAGCACGTAGAAACCCATACCAACCATATAAGTTCTGCAACTTCGTTAGAAGAGCTAAAAATGTGCATATATTTATCGGATGCTTCGTTTATGTTGTGGACTTTATGATTTTAGAAGATTTAGACAGCATCATTGATAGTGGGTTAAGTGAAGTAGTCTTGGGACAACCTTTTGCGCATACATCTAAACTCGCTTATGATGAATCTTTAGGATTAATTAGGTTTGCCTAAAGGGACGACGAGGTCGTGTTTAGAATGCCTCAAAGGACAAAAGAATTAGACCTGGTATCTTCCTTAGAAAAGGATAACTTTGAGGCATTCTTTGTGGAGAACTTGAAGGTTAGAAAGAAAGGGTTTAAGCATGTCCTTGAAAAGCGAAAGGGGTATTACAAAGCTTGCATGAACCTTGGACGTATTTTATACAGAGGATAGGGAAACAATGAAAAATCATCAAACTAACACACCTTACGTATCATCAAGCTTAAGGAGTAAAAGGGCACTTCGAGTCTAGCTACAAGACTCATAAATAAAGAAAAGCGCTTCTTGGGAGGCAACCCAATATTTATTTTTCCCGCAATTAGGAATGTCATGTGTTTTATTTTTCTTTTTGATGTCTATTCATGTTCAGAATCTATCTTGTAATCAATGCTTTGTATTGTTTTTTTAACCTCGTCTTAATTTCAATCAAAGGTATTTTGCAAATAATAAGTATAGGGGAATCTATCCGTTTTTAATACAGTTCAAGCATGTTAAATAATTTGTTTAGATTAATTCGCGTCAGTTTTGAGTCATATGAGTAAATTGTCAAATCTCAGGTTTTATGCAGCCATTTGTACAGGAATTAACTTATGGAATCAAGCGCATGAAATTTTTCATCAAAAACAAAAATTTCGTTTTCACAGAACGTGGAGACGGCGTCATGATTTACATGCGACGCCGTCACCACGACACCTTTAACGGGGTCAGGATTTTCTTGACGGGGTCAGGATAAAACTTGCATAAAATTTAAAATATGTAATCTTCAGTTATAATCCTACAAAACCAATAAGTTTGACAATTCTCTCATCCTATCTTTACTGCTTTATCGAGTCAAACCCTAAATTCATGTTGTGTATTTGTATATCGTATATTTTATGCTTGGTGTAGTCTTTCTTTGTTAAGAAACAAAAGGAGGCATTTACTGTAATATTGTTATATGTAGATGACATTCTTATTACTAGGAATTGTAAGGACGATTTAACAAGTTATCGCATGTTTTTTCCCCATTATTGAGCAAACTAGGGGAGTACTAGTTTCTTTTCCTTGGTTTTGTTTTCCTTTATTCGTTTTTATTGGTACTTTTATAGAACATTGAGGACAATGTTCAACTTAAGTGTAGGAGGAAAATAAGCCTCAGAAACTATTCTTTCATTTACCATTTGCTTTGTCCTTAAAATAATGGGTAATATATCGAAACATAGCATAAGAGGTTATTTTGACCCAAATTTAAAATTTTTTATGACACATACCGACGAAAACCAAGTATTAAGAGCGTTTCATGGATAGGAATTTATATTACTAGCACAAAAACCCTCAAATTCCACCCCCAAAATGTGAGGTTCGCCCTTAGATGTTATAACTTTAGCTTGTTCGAGTTAAGGAGTGAGCAATCATGTGTGTCTATTCCGTCGTTACGGATGTGTATGCGTGGTTTTGTCGCCTTTTTTGGAACATTGGTATTGGTTACTTTAGGATTATGAGAGTGTACCGGTAGTATATTAAATTCTAGAACTTGTTTTTGTGATGCATCCCGAGACCGCATAGTAAGTGTTAGGATTTGCTTGATAAGAGGCATTAGGATTAACCCATGTTTTAAACCTGTAATTGTTATGATGGTCACACCGATCATATAACTATCCCACACCCTTGCCATGCACTCACCTTTAGTGCAGGATACCCCTAGTACAACCCTCCGAGCCTATCCTTTTTCACAGTTCTCATAATTTTCTGGTTAAGCCGGACTATTAATGAAGAACATTGTTCACCCTTACACCAATCGTTACACCTAAATCGCCTTAGCCTACCTTGTATGTACTCGCTTTTAGTACATTATTGTGTTAACCCAAGTTAATTATTGAGTACACGGTTGCTAAGTCCTTATCCTTGTAAATACTGTTTTGGGACGATTGGGATTCATGGTAGTATTTATTTCGCGGAAGAATAGGGAAGAAAAGTTAAGTCAATACCCCCATATGTTTGTTAGATGATCTCCATGTTATTTTGATCCACCTCAAATCGGGTCATTAGTTAGATTGTAAATATCGAGCATGTAAAAGCTCAAGTGTAGGGGTACGTGTTATAAACCCCATGTTGTGATGTATTATGTTATTAAAAAAATAGAAAAGAAAAAGAAAGAGATTGATGTAGAGTTGTGTAGAGTTTGTATATCTTCGTCCGAGTCTTGGCTTAGCAACCAACCTAGCGTGTATTCGTGTAAATAATTAGCTAGCCCTTCCACTCCAAATTTACCCAAAGCCCTATCCGTTTTTGCTTCCATTATATGTTATCTTACACCTACACCCCATAACCCTTTAAAAGACCTCTTAGATAGTAATGAATAATGCTTGCACCTTGAGGTGGAGGTTTGATCCTGTACCAAGCCTATGGTAATTTATATGCTATAACACGTAATGAGTGTTGATTTTTCATTTCTCTCTTATGTTATAATTTATTATACACTCGAGTGAAAGAGAGAATCCCAAACACTTATGTGAGGTGCTAGTATATACTTTCCGTGCTTTTAATTACAAGGTCTAGAAGGTTGTGTTGTAAAATACTTTTAAAGAGTAGGTAAAATGACCCTCATATTGATATTGTCTAGGTAGAAAAGCCCATTTGCTTGAGGACAAGCAAATCCCAAGTGTAGGGGTATTTGATGAGATGCTATTTTATACACTTTTTAGGGTCATTTAACCCCCTAAATCGTGCATTTATGCCCAAAATAGGTACTTAATCATTCCTTTTCAGGTATTCAGCATTTGGAAGGCATTTGGAGGAAATACACGTGACTTGGGCTCATTTGGAGAAGAAACGGACAAGACTACGGACCTACACCAACATCTCTAAGAATTCCTACTCAAAAGCTGGAGACGGCGTCATAGATTACACGTGACGCCGTCACAACCCATCTCAAGACGGCGTCACAAGATCTCCAGACGGCGTCAGATTGTATGACCCAGCCCATTATCTAGAATATTCTATTCATGACGGCGTCACGATTAACACGCGACGCCGTCACAACGATTTTCCTATATATACAAATCTGTTTTTAGGGTTTTAAGTGTGTAACTTTAGAGTAAAAGAAAGGAGGGGCGAAACCCGAGTTCGTTTAAAGTCAGATGTAGGGAGAATTTTAGGCTCAAAACCCTATTGTACTTCTTCAATTTACATGTATTTAATCAAGTAAGACTATCTAATCCTTCAATATGTCCTTGTAATGTGAAACTTTATATGTTTTTACTTTATCTTTAACATGCTTGGCTAAACCTTCTATTGTGTTTATATATGATTGTATGAAACCTAAGATGTAGATTTTAGTGGTGTTGCTTCTTGTGATGAATATGCATGTTAGGTCTTAGAAAACCAGATTTTGGTCTTATCGCAATTTGATAATGTCTAGGAAAACATAATTAACGTATAAAGGATACCATCGGTGAAAATCTTCATACTACCTGCCCCTATAGGTTGATCCACTCTTAATATATTTCAAATGCATTTAATATACTCTTAGGGGCCTTGTAATAGTCTTCAAACTACCTTACTTGTGCTTTGCTATAACGGAATATTAAATAGACGGCGGGTTCGTGTAATTCGTTCATGACTTAGAAAATAATTACATAGATCATCACAAGTGTGACAAAGCAACAACACTAGGAGAAACAATCTAGGGAGTAATACATGATTAAATAAACACAATCTTTTATTATATTGTTATCACCAGTAACGTAGTTTATTAATTAGTTTAATAGCTAAAACCAACCAAACCTCTCAAATATAAAATTTACTTGCTTTCATAATGTCACACCCCGACAATGGCAGAAACTCGAGAATGCAACATAATGATCAATCATATCACAAGATACAAAATAGAGAAAACTACAATGCATAAACTTCAAGTGCTATAAAGACCATCAACCTTGAACAACCTCGAGTGATGTCCCAAATTGCTATCAAAATCCACAATCTCTTACAATTATTCATAAGCCCACACAGGGGTCCAAAATCCAAACTTAGACCAAAACTTCCAAATACTAAAGCCAAATAAAATAAGTAAGCAAGACTTCATATGAAAATCCACTCAGGATATTTCTAAGTCTGCTACCATATAAATCACCATCTATTCTTCTTTCACTTCACCTGAAAAATATACTCGAAAATGGTCCAACATAAGTTGTAGTGGATCCGTAGATTTTGACCCATACACCCAAAAGCTGTGCCAATAACCCAAGCATTGGACAATAATGTATTTGACAGTGAATATAAGCAAACAACAATAGCAGTCACCGTAATCAATAACAATATGTCACTTACGCACCTAAAGGGCCTACTAGTTGGAGCACAAAAATTAGGGCAGGACCACACACAAACTAGGGTAGGCGTACCCATCCGCTCCAATAATCACACAAATACTGGGTAGGCGTACCCATCCGATCCAAACAATCATGCAACACATAATATTCACATAGCAGTCATAAGCACATATCTTGTCCCAAAAACAAAACCACATTTCACACAGATCAATTCAAAACATTTCAAAATATATTTGAGTATCATTTTCACCTAACGGAAAAACAGTAAAAAGTGAGGCTACGAGAACTCACCTCAAGCAAGTCTTTAGCAACCAAATCTCAATCACAAAGCAAATGCAACGATGCCCGCACACGACCTAGTCCAGTTAATGTACCAATTTAATCATCCATTTCCAAAACAATCTCACGTATGATGCATAGAGAATTAGACGCTTGTACATTACTCATATCAATTTAGTGGTTGTTGAAGGATGATGACATAATCCCCATAATCATATAAAAACAACAAATAAAAAAAATAAAAACAAAAAAACAAGGAAAAAAAAAAGAATTCTCATTACTCAATAATACTTACTTATACTATTAACAAAAATAGATAAGTAATATACGTAAATATTTATAATTAATAATTATAAATATATCTCGGTAAGTCCATTCGGTAACCTTAGTCACCGTGAAAATAATCATATTAGAGTTGAAAATGGAACGTTTACTCATAACGAACATAATTGTGAAGTTTCGAGAAAAAATATATTTTTCGTCTTTTAGTGAATTTATTAAATAAATAAAATAATAAAATAATATTTTATTATTTAAAAATCAAAAATCATGTTTTTAGAAAAATTTCTAAGTATAAACTTTTTACGAAATTTCGACATGACCCTTGCGCTCATACAACGTTTTCCAAGGTTTCAAACCTTATTTTCAACACTTTTCATAAATTCGACTCTTTTCGACAAAATTCCAAAATCTCCAATCTCATACGTTTACTAAAACGTTTTCCCAAAATATCGTTTAATATCACTTCGTAAATACATCTTCCCTTTTAAAAGTCCGTCAAAACTCTCATACCAGCTAAATATCGCTTATTGGGCTTTAAGGCCTAACAAGGGTCCATTAAGATATTTATATGTCCAAAATACGATCCAAGTCCAAAACCAAAGTCCATTTACATATATAAGCATATACTCATACATAGAAAATAATCCGGACCACAATAAACCCTCCCATTAAGCCACGGTTTAAATAGACTTATTGGGCCGTGAGTCCAATAGCTCAAAAATACGTATATTAAGCTTGAAAATAAGCTAATAAGTTACGTATCGTATTTGGTTACTACCATAAGCCTAAAAAATAGTCCACAACATACGCCATAACACAAAAATAATCAAAATCACTTTCCTAGTGATTTTGGGAATTATTCGTGGCCTATAAGCCCAAAATAAGCCAAGAAATAGCTTAAAAATAAGCTCGGATAAGCTATACAATCTATTATCAAAAATAAGCATTCTAGCATAGTATATTATTCAACCATTACGACCACAACATCAAAAGTACAAAAACCCTCTTCTTCCCTTTTTACAACCCACGAACCAAACACCCTCTTTTATTCATTTTGTTCCCAAAAATCAATTTTCACGACGATCAACTTGTACAACTAACATCTATGCAACAAAATAAACCCAAAAGGACAAACAAAATTTAAATTTGAAAACTCACAAGAAAATCTTTAAAACTGTATATTTCGACACGAACCGAACAACCCAAACGTTGTTTAATGAACACCCAAACACTCGTATCAACCCGGAATATCACGTTCTCGATCAAAGTTTGAAAATTTATGATTTTTATTGGTGGTAGGGGCGGACGACACAAGCACACACACTTGTATGTGTTTTTTTTAATAAGAATGATTATCAAAATGGGATAATGGAAGCATATTATATACCAAGTCTTGACAAGTTAGCTAAAATTAAGCCACCATGTCCCCTCTTGACTTCTTGACCGGCTATGGCATCCAAAGAGGCCTCGGGTCTTTCTTTTCGTGTCGGGATCACTTAAATACTCGTAAAACTCAACCGTAAAATTTACCCCAAAGTTAATTAGCATTTTTATTCACCTTAAAAATACTTTTCCATTAACCTAGAGTATTCACACGACATAATTTCACTTTACACCCTTTCAAAACTCACCTGGACATTAACGGACGTGTCGGACTTGTTTTTCGGCATTTTTCAAAATTCATGGGGTAAACCACCCGGAATACAAATAACACAATAATACCTTCCAAAAGGGATTATTAATCACAATAAACCACAATTCACCACAATTCTCATAAAATCATCACCGTCAACACGGTATAAAATTTGAATAAATTGACAAAAGTCAAATAGTCAAAGGACTATAAATGAAATATTCAGAACACAAAAAGGGCAAAGGTTACATTCTACCCCCTTAAAAGAATTTCGTCCCCAAAATTCAACTACTAACATCACTAAACAAATGCGGGTACTTCAATTTCATCTGATCTTCACGTTCCCACGTGAATTCAGGGCCACGTTTCGAATTCCACCGAACCTTGACGATGGCAATCCTACTACGCTTCAACTTCTTAAACTCTCTTTCCAAAATTTCCACAGGCTCTTCCACAAAATTCAACTTAGCATCAACTCGAATCTCATCCAAAGGCACTTGCAGTGTTGGATCAGCCAAACACTTCTTAAGGTTCGACACGTGGAATGTGTCATGAACACCATTCAAGTTTTTTTATGGATTGACGCTTTGGTTTTTCCGCTATCCACTTCATGGTTTAGCAGTACCTCTGTTGATAAGGATCCGCTTCCGGTGGATGAGGCTGTGGATTTACCTTGTATGGAATTGTTGAATGAAAACCGTACCCTTATTAGGAAGTATCCAGAGACCTTCTTATGTTTTGTGGGTCTTAGTCGTTCATTTACTAAGACTGAGACTGATGTCCGCCCCACTTTGTTTACATGATCAATGAAGAGGGTAAATGAACTCCTGTCGACTTTTTCTCCATCATAGACTTTTTTATGTATAATACTAAGTTAAATGCATCACAAAGTCGATCATAGACTTTTTAAAACAAGTAAATTGTGCTCAGCGCTCGCGCGGGTTGCAAAAAAACCTTTTCAAAGGAATTTGTTAGCGTTAAAAGTTATAAATATCTTATCTTCAATATATGACACTAACTATATAGAAACATTGTTTTATCATTTATTATGTTTTAGGGTAGGTTGATTATATTTAGATAAATGAACAATAAATGATGGTGGATACAAAAGTTTCGAGTATAAAATGATGAAGAGTTTGTAAGAAACCAAAATGATGTTTGTAAGTAAAAGTGATAATGACTTTCTTTTAGCAGTACATCTATAGCATTAAAGCAACATATAGTTTATTGGTCTTATACAAAACATTAACACCTATATAACTTATTCCATCTAAAGTCGCAAATTATATCATCTAACGTCTCACATATGCCTTAATTAGAAGTTAAACTTACTATCATTTAGTTGATGAGTCACTCACGTTTCACTAAGCCGGCTATAATAATGTGATCTTTTCTATATATAAAAAACATGAAACTGAAAATTCCGATTAACATATGTATTCAACTTGGTGTCTCATTTAACTTTTTACATTGTTTTATCTAACAAAATGTTAATAATCTTGTTCTACATTAATTTATACTTCATAGCTTGTGAGACGTTCAAAATCTTATACACATACATCCATTATGTTTACAAAGGTAGCATATACACCACTTGTAGTTCAATCATATCACATCTGAATATTATACATGAACTCTCTGGTTAGAAACATCACCTACATCAATACTATTAGATACTACACAATATCTCTTCCCAACCACTCTTTTTCTCTTTGGTCAAATGTCTTGTAATTTATCTAACATCTATCACGCATTGTACTCACTATTACCCTTTTTTCAGGGAGAAAAGTGAAATACTTTTTTAGAAGTATCTTCAGTTTTTTAGAAGTATCTAACATCATTGTGAGAAAGAAACCAAAGAATAGTAAAAGCAGAGAGGAGGATAGCTTTAATGTAGTATTGGGCATGATGTTCACCTATAATGCTGACCGTGTTTGGTCTCATGATGTTTACAGAGGTATGGGGCAGTTCCAGACCCGTGTCAAAGACACAGAATAAAGCTTCTAATCGAAAACTACCCATATGCATCTGATGGGCTTTTAATCTAGGAAGCAATACAAAACTGGGTCCTAACTTACGTAAACCGATACTACCCTAACCCGTCACATATTTGCAATGACAGAGAGCTTCAAGCCTGGTACGCTGAGGTAATCAGACCACGCAGATTTGCGCCACGAGAATTGGTGGCCGACATTAGCCAATGCTGAATACCTCACCACCATCCTAACCACCATCGTATGGCTCGCTTCAGCCCAACATGCAGCACTTAACTTCGGTCAATACCCATACGGCGGTTAATTCTTGACGAAAATGATCCTGACTATACGAGCTTCCTTGAAGACCTGTAAAATTACTTTCTTTTGGCATTACCAAGTATGTTACAGTCGAAAAAATATATGGAAGTGGTGGATACATTGTCAACTCATTCACCTGATGAGGATTATATTGGCGAAAGACAACAACAAGACACGTGGTTTGGTGATGCTGAAATGGTGGAAGCGTTTTACGGGTTTGCATCAGAGATTCAAAGGATCGAAAAGGAGATTGAGAAACGAAATTGTAACATGAGTTTAAAGAATAGGTGTGGTGCAAGTGTTTTTCCATATGAACTTCTTGCACCGAGTTCAGAACCTGGTGTAACATGCTGTGGGATTCCTTGTAGTGTATCGATTTGAACAACGTTTATGGATCCGTGTGTAATGGGTAAGGTCATATGTAGCGTATTGTGTTACAAATCTCTTATTAATTGTAAAGTAGCCTGTTGTATAAAACATAGGATAACTCGAGGGCCGCGTTTGTTTATACGACAACAGTAGAGTCTGTCTACTCAATAGACTATCTTGGGTTGGACTTTGAAAGTCAAACTTGATATTAAGTATTTAACCACTAATAAAACATGTTTAAATATAGGCCTAAAGACCTATATGTGGACATATTCGAGCAGAGTTTTGAGTCTGTGCTCGATTGATAAATACATTGTTTGGCTCGAGTCTGACCGTAAATGGTCAAACTCGAGCCTTGATCTTGATAGTGGGATTAGATATTTTCCCATTGAAAAAAAGGTGAAATGATTGATGGTATTTTGTGTTCTAACTTTTGCCTTAATAATTGAAGGTCATTCATGGCACAAATTATGAAAAATGTGCTTGATTTTGACTATTCATCTTTTTGAGTTGATGGAAATTTCCCTACATGTTATCTACTTTTAGCCGGGTTAAGTAGGTGTAAGGGTGATTTTGACTATTCATCTTTATGCGAGTATTGTTAGTTTAATAAGGCTCAGTTGGCTCGTAATAGTCTAGGCCCGTTTGGCATTTAGAGTTTCCCATGTTTAGTTTCTATTTAGAAGGTGTTTGGAATTGCGTTTGGGTATGGATTATCTACTTATTTCAGTTTGAAAACGCATATAATTAGATTTAAGTGTTTGGGCTGTCTTCCTCAAAAATCAATTATTCACGTTTTGGTAGGTTGAAAACGCAGTTTGAAAAAGCAAGTGGGTACTTACTTTTACAAAACGCATACTCATATAAGCCTGTAAAATTACCACACTGCCATTAATTTATTACCTCCTAGCTCCTACTACACTCTTGGGATAACCTATGGTCTTTTAAATAAATAGGATTAAAGAAACTCAATAAATCTGAGTAAATATAATCATGAAAGTTACGTAAACATGTATGAAAACCAAAATTTTGTCATTTTATCGATTGAAAATCTACTTTTATTTTAGAATAATTCATTTTAAGGATGTCTATTTTGGTCATTTAATCAAATAACTTACTAAATAATTTGATTTGACAAACACTTTAAAAATTGATTATGTGATTATCACGATATGAAACAACATAATCAAACCCAAACACTAGTTTTTAAAATCACGTTTTGCAACTCCTGATTATATGTTTTTAAAACGTATAATCTATTTTCATTAAACAATCCCAAACACCCCCTTAATATTTTGTAATGTATATTATTCATTGAATCTAATAATACATGTCACACCCCGTAATTTTCCAATTCGTCATCGTTGACTTTTTTGTGTATCAGTTTGACTTATTTAATTACGTGTTGATTTAACGTTTAACCGGGAAATTTTTGTGAGTATATCTGAGAATCATTACCGGACGTGTTTCAGTTTGCTATTTAATGTAGTCTTTTGGCAGATGCCGCATTTTTTCCTTTTGAATGAATATTTAAATTTCATAGTTTCCTTTTAAGTTGTCATGTGTTTTCAGTTTTTGTGTATACCGTAATCGTTGTCAGAAAAATATCAAGTGTTTTCCAAAATATCTAAATCACTTTGGATACCACCTTGCATGATTCAAAATTCAAAATGAATAGATGAACCCTCCTTAGTTCTTTTTGTTGGGTCCCCCCCTCCCCCCACCATAACAAACACCCTCCTATATTTTTAGCAACTTGGTCAGCCATTAGTTTACCACATCAACACTTTGGATTCCTTTGGGAGAAGGTTTCTAGCGTTCCAAACAATTATGCTTGAATCACTTTTACTATTATTTATTTAGGGTATCACCATTCATTTCATCCTACTTATTACTTTCAATCTTTACAAAAAATTTCATCTTCACTAAAAATAAGTACAATCAAAAATCTCTCTTCCTTTCTCTTGTCTTTCTTACGTTACCGACAAAACAAACACCCTATTTTGGTGTTTGTTGCTCCTTTGTTCCAAGATTTAAGACGGTTTTGATCGTGGGTTAATTCAAGGATTATTCGGGCACTTTTGTTGGTGATATTTAGGTTCTTTTGTTGGTGATATTTGGGGTTTTCAATTTTTTTCAAGCATCTTTGTCAAGTTTGTGTTTTTCTATCTCATCCGTATCGATTGTAAGTAAATCCTTGAACTCGTCTTCTCCTCATTCGTGTACAAGGGTATGGTTACCCAAGTGTTTGTGTCGTTTTTATGAAAACTAATAAAATGGTTTTGTGAAATATTGAAAAAAGTGAGAACTTTATACTTAAAAAGCATGTTTTTGATATACTAGTTAGTTTTGAATGATCTTAGATGTGTGGCGATGGGATTAAGAGAATATTTGAGGTGATTTTGTTGTTGGAAACTAGATATGAATGGAGATTAGGCTAGACTAGATTTTTGTAAAGTTGTGGGTTGGTTTTGAGGCGTTTGCGGATATATAAGTTTGATGTCTGAACTTTGCGTGTAGGTTTTCAGCGACTAAAAAGCGTTTTGAACAATAAAGGAAGCAACTTTTAGATAGCTCATTTCGAGTAGATAATTTTTCATATAAGGAACGTCAATAAGGCCTTGTAACGAAGGAATTACAGTCAAATGAAGTTGGAAAGGTTTTCGGCAAAAGCTGTCATTTTGACTTTCTGTGCAGAATCAAAATTAGGTAATTTGACCCCTTTCGAGTTAGTTTTAGCTTTCGTGTAAAACACGAAATTTGTCCGAAACGATGTATTACTGTAGTTAGTGTGAGGTTTTTAAGCTTAAAAGTGTAATACGAGAGAGATAATCTAAGTCAAAGTTAGGCAAAGTTTTTCCGGAAAAAGTCAAAGGTATGGTGATGTTTGGAAACTAAAAATGGGATTTTAGGCGTTTTTAGAGTCCGTTTGAGCCGTAAAAAACCTTAGCGAAAGCTATTGTATCTACATTAAATGGTTAAGACGCGTTAATAACTTTTCAAAAACTATATTTCAAAAACGTTTGAACTTTATAAAAATAGAAAGTCTTTAATTAAATACACTAATGGATTAAAATTAGGAAGTAGGTGTTTAGGTCTTGCTTAGTGCGTTTCATTATAGGATTGGACATATCAAACATTAGAGGACGATATTAACGTCCGGGGATTTCAAACTTTCCCAAGATAGTAACTTTCCAAAATTAGAAGGTTTCCAAAAATAGTAAGTTTTCATTGACAAGTCGTAAATAATATAAAAACATATTTTCTTCGTAGAGTCACGTTTTATTAAACAAAAGTACGACACAAACACACAGGGATTCCATGAGTGCTATAAATGATTTTTGTCATTCGTTATATATATTCCTTTCCTAAGGCGCGACATTTGCTTAGGTCGCCGTTAGGAGTTCTTGATTTCCGTGCTTCGTTCGTTGGTTATACCTTTGCTCACCACTGCTTAAGGTGAGTTTATAGCCTAATATATTTTATTGTTTTACAATCACTTTATTATGTTGGGGTGAGAACATTGTTTACTTTTAAAACTGGACACAAGTATTTTGCGTTACTCTTACCTGTTTACGTGAATTGCCTAAGTTACGTACTAACCACTATTGCCCAAAATATCATGAACCGTTTATTTCTTGACCGACCATATTGGTTAAGTGAGCGCGAGTGCTATAAATAGATCTATTGAGGCTAATAACCCTGTCCGGGTTTGGTGATTCTCACTGGTCGGGTACTTGACGGACTGTACTGGCCAATAGACGTATATCATGTCGGAACGTTAGGTGGTCTTTGGTTTGGACACCTATTAGAGCAAGATTTACGTTTATAATACTACATACTTATTGAGCCTCGTTGTCATGAGCTTAGTGCAACGTAAATACTTTTATGTGATATTGTATCCATTATAATAGTCACATACGTTTTGAAACTTGTGGTCCTCGCTTATGTTTACATCAAACCTATGAATTCACCAACTGTTGTTGATGTTTTAAACAATGTTTTTAGGTGCTTAATTTGGATATTTCTTCAAGGTTCTTTAAGAAGTCTACATGCTATATGTCTACCCTATTTCAAGACTTCTCTTTACTCATGCTCGTTGTCTATTTATCAAACTTATGTTACGCTTCCGCAAAATCCTAAATTTCTTTTGGGTTAATTTGTAAGACTTATTATTTATCAATGTAACGAATGTGATTTTCAAAACGTCCCCTTTAGTGGTCGTTCTTTATACCCTGCACTTGAAATATTCTTGACTGTCACGCCCCTGGACACTTATTCTGACGGGTGCTGATTTGGGGGTGTGACAGATTGGTATCTAGAGCCAAGGTTATAGAGAACCATGTAATATATACTAGGTACGGTCTTTAACTAGTATGTGATCCTTACATGCCTTTTTGCCTATACGTGCGTTTACGTGTGCCTTATATGTGCTTTTGCTATGGCGTATACGTGAGTATCATTTTGCCTTGAACTTGTTATGCTATGGGTTTATCTCTGCCCTTTATCTTTCCCTACGTTTATATTGGTTTTCGTTTATTTTTGCCTTGCGTCTGTTTTGTATTGCACGCATCCTGCATCTGCTTTATGTAAATGGTATTTATATAAACCGTTGGTCTCTAAACTTTTCCCAAGACATCGTGAGTGATACGATGGTCTTTAAAACTTTTTCATGAATTTACCTAATATCATTTTGCGTAACATCAAAACTTGTCACATCTGCCGACCCCACTGATTTTCGTACTATCTGAACCCGAATATGAGTTTGAACACTTGTCCCATACTGTTGAAACATATGTCACCTCGTAACGTCTTAATCTATCTTACTTCTCGTAATTTGAAGAAACATGCCGATTAATTCAAACACGACTTTAACTCGTCACCTTGTAACATTCCATTTTTGGAAACACGACTTTTGAAATTCGACTTATTTATTTTCTTTACCCCGTTTGATTTTTGAAGAAAATAATGACAACGAGATAAGGAATGAGTTTCGCGAGGATCGTGCATATTGTAACCCAACGAATTGCTAATGCTATTGAAGCTATTGTTGTCTACGAGGCAAAAATCCGCATGGCTCACGACTTGATGGATTAGGTCGTACGTTAGGAAGCCAAGGTGGCAATGAATGCACAAAACAAAATAAGCGACAAAAGGTCGCGAGAGCTTACATTGCTAGACGAAATAACAAAAATGGATATGTAGGAAAGTTACCTTTGTGCAACAAGTGTAAGTTGCACCACACTATGAAGTGCAACAACTACAAGAGAGTTGGCCATATGACTAGAGATTGTAGGACACCCGTTTTGATAACAACTTAGAGGCCCTAATGGCGAATTAGGAACTTGAGGTACCTAGTATGAGTGTGGCAAGCCAGGACATTACAAGAATCATTGTCTAAAGCTGAGCCGTGTCAACCGGATTTGGAAGTTAAAAGCTCGCGAGAACTCTAACATCGTCAAAGATAATGCTGATGCTTAAGGAGAGATTTTCATGCCTTGCCTAGTGAAACCTAAGTAGACTTGGGCCGTACCCCTAAGAGATTTACTAATGAATTTTGTTGTATTGTGTGGATGTCTTTAAATCCACTTTTAACTTATGTGTCATGGCAATTCCATCAGTTACACTCCTTAAAT
>BQNB010040592.1:24221-47301 GCA_026074375.1 Tanacetum coccineum
GCTCTCCAACTTTGTTTCTTGAATAGCAACAAAGTTAATCTTATTCTTAGTGTTTAACTCCCGAATCCACTGTTTCTTGGCTGATTGGCCAAGACCTTGAATGTTTAAAGACATAACATTCATTTAAAGACCATGGAATCTCCATGAGAGGCTACAATATCCTCTAAGTTTTTCTTGCATCCGGCCATGTTGTATCCCATAGTTTGTCCGACTTCCACCAAGTTTTCAATAACATCCATAATTGATCCTCCAGTTTTAAGGCTAAAGGATCGGTTAACGCCACTAACATTTTGGGAGACTAATTGGTAAAAACCATATTATAATAATTTTTAATACACTTTGGTAGACTAGTTTAACAATAAGTTACTTTTTAAGTATATTAGTAAATATTTGTCACTACCATATTATATACACTAGTATATTAGTAAATATTTTGAACTATATTAGTCTTTTCATATGAATTGTTACAGAATTATATTACATCCATTGTTCTACCTAATGAAGATATAAGTTACTCTAAGGAATACTTGTTTTATTTTTGATTACAAACTTTGCCATACTTAGTTTATAAAACTAAACTTAGACAATGATCTTAAATTTTGACATGACTCAACTATTCAAAATTAAACACCCCTGTCCTATAACTAAATCAATCATTAATTAATTTGTTAGTTGCAAGATGGCAATTCCTCTCTATTTAAAGCATGATTTTGTTTGTATATTTCCATACAAACTCACTACTTCATCACCAACTAGTATTTTGGATATGTCTGACAACATACCCATTGAGCTCCAATAAGAAATAATTAATCGCCTACCTGTTAAGTCCGTTCTGGCTTGCCGAAAAGTTTCAAGAAACTGGAAGTCTTACATAGACTCAGCCGGTTTCTCTAACCATTACGGTTGTCGTGAAACTGCTAATTGTTCATTTACCTTAACATATGAACAAGGTTTTTAGAGCTTCGTGCGTATGGTGAACGATGATTTCCAATTTACACCAATTACCTCAAACCTTTAACTCTCTTGTCTTTCGCCAATTGGCACTTCTGAAGGTATTTGAAGTTTTTCTTATGGATCAAATATGATGGCTGTTCTTTGGAACCCATCCATAAAAAATCCATGGGGGTATTCGTCCCATATTTCGTGAGTCAACTAGAAGCTGAAATTTTTTCCTTGGTTTTGGTGTCCACCCGGACACTTTAGATCCCATAATAATAAAGATTTCTTACCCCTATTCTGGTCATGGCCCATGGTTTGGGAATGTGTCTACTCTAAGTACAAACAGCTGGTATCCTGTTGATAATCATCGGTTGCCAAGAAAAACAGTTAGGATTAGAAAGTGTTCAGGTCAAGCTGTGGTGGACCGTTTTATTTACTTGGTTGGTTTCGAAAAACACCAAGGTGATGATTGGATTTTCTTCAAAACTTATGTCATTGTATCATTCGATATGATCACTCACCAATTCCAAGTAGTTGACATACTACCAGTGTTGAGAGATGTGCTTCCATCTCCTTTCTACATTTCAAAGCTAAGATCCTCGCTTGTTCTATCAGGAACATTCAGTGTTGGCGACATCGTACTTTTATCCGGATGGGTGTTAACTGTCGATGGTGCTTCTGTTACGTCGTTTAACATGCTATTTAGCCTTCCCACCAATCATTCTGTCAAGTTAATTGGTTTCACAAATACTGATGAACCAATAGTAGAAGTTGATGAACTCGGTTATCAACTGCCGCACATACTACAAGTTTACGATCCAGTTACTGAAGAGTTTCGTGGCATTGGTATGGAAGCAGATGGTGGCTCGTTCTACATTGGCCCCTACAAGGAATCACTTAATCGACCTGATCGTTCACTTTACAGCTTGAACCTCTAGTGTGATTGTCTGTCTTAGTTTGTGTGTTTTATCTAGCAAGTTTATTATTTCCCTGTTGTTGGCTTATGTTTTTCCATGTAATATGTAATTTAGTGTGTAATCAGCAGTTTTGGTAACCTCTTCATGGTTATCTATTATGTATTATGAATTATCAATTTTGGTAACCTATTTATGGTTATCTATTATATCTACACATATGAATGCTTATCTACTTAAATTACATATGTTGATAGGCAAAACTTCCAGAAGTATTGGATCAGGCCGAAGTTTTTCAGACGAGGGGAATAGATCGAAGGACATACTACATAACATTCAGGAACGCGACTAATGTTCCCAAGCAGGGCGGGGTTTTTGGGGATTGCGGTATATGGGTTTGCATTTTTTTTGTATCGTTTGTCGCATGGCCTATCGTTGGATGTTGGAAACCCTATTAAGACTGTATTAGCTTATCGTGAACAGATGGCCAAGTTTTATTTTAAACATAGTGTTGGTATTTGGTAGTTTAATTTGAATTTCATTTTTTTGGATGTTTAATTTGTGTATTGTTCAAATTGTTTTAAAGTAGTGTTGAAATATCTCTTATATTTTGTTTTAATTCACATTTGTGTGTCATATTACATACTTTGGCTGATATTCCAATGATATAGGCAAACGAAACCATTTTTTAAACCACCCTCAATCTGAAAAGTCACGACTGTTTGAGTTATTAACTATTGTAACCTTACAATATGAAAAGTCACAACTGTTGGCTTTACTAAATTATCATAACCGTTTGTATATGGCCTTTATATAAGGGACGGAAAGCAATTAGTAGAATACAAACGCAATTTAAGCTTAAATCATTATTAGAATGGCAGACAAGTAAGAAATGGATCATGAAATGGAAATACAATCAAATGAAGTTCATTAAAAGGAACTAGAAGATGCTGCCAAAACTCCAAATTATGCACCTATTTAGGTGCTTTTAATGACAGAAGAGACCAAGATTGAGAATGAGTTGAAAAAAAAAACTGCTTAATGCACCTTCATTTTTAGACAAAAACTTGTATTTTAGGAAAATTCAACACATAAGTGATTGAAATGTAATAGAATAACCTACATATCATCTGAAAAGGTCAACACATAATTATATATGTTGTTATGTTTTAACAGGAAAATGAAAGGTATTTCATATCATATGAAAAGGTAAACACATAATTGATTAAAGTGTAATACAATAACCTACATATCATCCAAGTGATAAGATTCATAAGTTGTTGAAGATTCCCCTGCATTTCGGTGAAACAAATAACCATGTGAAAAAGATGGTTGTGTTGGGTCATACGTATTGTTACTTGAATATCAAGAAGTTGGCCTGAAGTTGTTCATAGGATTATAAAAAGAATATTGCATCCATTCGGCTGGTCCATCCCCCTCACGTAGTCTCATGAAATTTTCAGTCAACGGTACGGGTAAAAACTAGGGAGGACATGAATTTACGTTTGATCTTCGCTTGCGAGATGTATTTGGCTATTAAACAACCATACATGAAAGTCAGATAAGATTATTGCGTAACATACATACTGGTTCTAAAGTTGTTATAAAAAGTACCTCTTCTTGAACCAAATCATCCCAGTCTTGGTATATCCTGCCATTCCTTAACCGTTCTTCATCCAGAAGTGCCTCCCTTGTTAAATGTTCCTGCGTGATGTGTGTATTGTTTGACCTCCGTTTCTGCTTGTGCGTGGCCAATTAATATTTTAACAACAGTTTCATAGATTTATCTATTAATTAGTATACATCAAATAATTAAAATATGAATACTTACCTGATTACTAGGCAACAGTTGTGTACATGAGTTTCGGTTGAGTCCTCTGATACCACACCTACCGCATCCAGCTTGAGAAGGCGTTTCCCCTCGTGATAGTATACGATTTATATTTTTGGGTCTTCCAGCCGGCTGTTTCAACATTAAGGGTGGTAACACCTGCTGCAAATAATTTGGTGCTTCCCACGTTGACGTATCTTTTAATGGATACACAAGTTCTCGGTAAGTATCTTTAAGGGTGATATTCATAAACCATGGTTGTGCTCATAAGTTACAGTTACTCAAACCACACACTCTTGATACATCGCAAACATGACCGCATGGTAAACCAGAAAGTTGACATTTGCGACGCGTGCATAGGAAATTTATACAATCTACTTCGTGTACTGATTTGTTGTAAAAAACTTGGTAGATTTTCAATGCATCAATGCCGTTTACCCGATGACTTTGGCTCTTTAGCATCCTGTCCTTTACTTTTGCGGCAGCCCAAGGAGTTAACTCATCCGCCGGTGCGTCTATATTAACAAATAACTATAATTATAATCTAATTTACCTTATTAATATATAATTCTATACATACAAAATATAGATTTAGAAGATACCTTCATATTTTTGCCTTTTGTCGCAATACCATCTTTGTAGTAGACCTCTGAAGTACTCTACAAGCCTTGTTACCGGAAGTTTTCTAGCAAACCCAAAGAATTAACAGATTCTACACTGTTAGAAGTCATATAGTTGAAGCAATTCGCAGGGCAATATGCAATTGACCACTTATCAAAACCAGCAATCTCTAGTTTTTAGACACCATCCGGTCTATATCCATACAGTACAGCAAGTAAAGCATCAAATTCATGCGTGGTGTAGGCTTTGCAGGTCTTCCCATACATACCCCTAATCTTTTTACCTTTAAATTTGCAATTCATCATCAAATGTCGATCACAATATCCATGGAACGAGTTACTAAAAACCGTCTTACATGCAAGGATGATTGCTGGATGTCTATCAGATATGATGCACAAATTTGAAACTTCACTAATGCACTCTTTCAGCCTGGTCATAAACCATGTCCAGGATGCACCAGTCTCACCGTGAGTGACACCCATAGCAATAGGTAAAATCTGGTTGTTGCCATCCATTCCAACAGCTAACAAATTTGTGCCTTTGTATGAACCTTTAAGATGTACCACATCAATTATTATCAGTGGTCGCAAATACCAAACAAAACTTTGTACCTGTTTCATTAAACACAACATATCAATTAGAATATAAAAATTATATAATAACAAACACGGATATATTTAATTGAAATAAAAATAAATCAAACTTACCGCAATACCAAAACCCACAAATAACATCTCAAATCTGCTTTGTTCATCGGTTTGAATGTGGGTAACAGTCCCCTCATTTGACAACTTCAAATTATGGCAATAATACGACAACTAAGAGAACGAATCATCGTGACTGCCATTCAACATATTCAGTGCAATATGTTTACCCCCCAAGCACGTTTGTAAGATATGTCTATATTCATTCAAGACAAAAATCCCGTTGTATGTCTTTAACCTTATAGTTCCTATTAGCATCTTGCATTTTGTTTACAAGTAATTGACCCAATAATTTCATTGTTGCGTTATGATAGTTCGAGTTCATTTGGGTTTTTGAACATGTGTGTTTGTCATGGCAGTGGGACACTATGAATTTAGTGTCATAGTTCATTTTACGAGTGTATACATTCTAATTGCACGATGGTTGTGCACATTTAACGCTGTACCTAATGGGACATGATTTTATAACTTTATATTCAAAGCATTCTTGTCCAATAAAAATCATGCAATCTCGTTTATCAATAAATTCATTTGTAAGTGTTATACAATGGGAATTTCCTTGAAAAACTTTAATATTTGGTTCTGGAGGAGGTGGGGGGAGTCGGCATATTGTCAAATGTTAAGCGCTGCCATTTTGGTAAAACATTTATTTGGATATCTTGTTCTACCGGTAACAAGGAAACATTAAGATTAAAATCAAGAGGAGTGGGTAAACGAGGGGGTAAAGGTGGGGGTACAGGAGTTACCTTTGATGCTTGGCACTTAAGTTTGATTATTAGTTTCTGGACAACGTCGTTTAACGAACAAAGTTCATTCACAAAGAACTGCAGGTCATCGTCGTCGTTTACCATGAAAAATTCTGAACCCAATTTGTAATATAAATAAATGAGTGAACTGTCATTTAATTCAAATTTTTTACACACATATCTTAATAGTTTAAGGTACGGTATCTCCTTTGGAAGTAAAACTAGATGCTTTGATGATTGATACACCAAGGTCACCTTAAATTTCATTCCCAACAAGAGAAGACACAGTTTACTTGAATGGAAACTATGGTCTTACTCATTAAATACTATTTTTCAAGACTATTATTATAAAATATACTACAAGTATCCTAAATATTTGTCTCCCAAATGTTTCTAAATAAACAAGTATTAGTCTCCAACTGTTTTTAATAACCAGGACTTCTTCATAAAGGTAAATTCGCAAACTGCTAGTGGTTGGTTGGCTGAAAACACTTGTATGAGCAGTTCATTGAGAATAAGATAAACAACATTTAAAGATCATACTAGTAGTCTAGCCTAAACAATGCCTAGTTTCGGTAAACCTCCAAATTTAATACTTGTACTACTGGTTGGTTCAAAATAAGTTAATGCACCTTCTTCAGCTTGCCCTGTGGGTTAAATCCTCCAACTTAAATGTATATTCACATGGTAAGACTAATGGTAGGTTGGAAGTAAGAAAACCTTGCATTTAAAAGTCGCCTTAAGTTGTAACACAAACAAATTGTGGTCTCCTAAGTCATTAAAGTAGGTACAAAAATCAGGTAAAGGGATAAATCACTGTTTAATTTAATACATGTACTACTGGTAGCTTAAAAATCAGTTCAACATCATCTACAGGTTGGCACAAGGGGTTAATACAAGTTCTTTAATGTGAGTTGACATAGTTATACTAGCGGTAGGTTAGAACTTACTTAATGCATCATTTTTGGGTCTCCTTAATAGATGAGTCACCCATAAAAAATTTCAGTAATAAATTTATATGCCTAGTATTGTACCTAGGGTAGTTTTAATGTTACTTAATGCCTCCATCTACAGGTCGCCCCACTGGCTTAACATTAGTCTCCCGGGGCTCTAACTCGGATCATATCAGCCGCTTAAAAAAAGAACACTCTAAGCCTATAAATACCAAACTCATTACATTAACATTATACATACACACACAGTTTCACAAACAATATGGCTAATGAGCAAACAGATGTGCGAGATGGTATAATAAGCCAACTAAACATAGAATTAGAAAAGGAAGTCATGCTAGGTAACAATCTGTTGGGTGAAATGACACGATATCTACAACAGATGTGTACACGCGCTGAGGAGGAAAAGAAGGTTCATTCAATGCCTCTAGACCAGAAACTAAATATCTATGGACTTCACACTCTCCTAATGACATCCAAATCAGATAGACGTGTGACATCCGCGCTTAAGGAAGCTAGGTAAGCAGTGTTGAAAAGCATCAATGAGAAGCAGCAACTAATCAGCAACTACCGATCTATCTAATTTACCTATTTTCTCGTTTAATCAATTCTAATTAGTTAATTAGCAGTTGTGTTTTCCCGTACTTTGTAATGTTTTATTTTTCAATGTTTAATGTTTTTATTAAATGAATGTATAATACTTTACTAGTATTATGAAGTTGTAGATGGGAGATATAGTACAAACGAAACATGGGTCATAACTTCTCATAAGTTCCCCACCCTCTTATAAGTACTACAACCAGGACCAACTAAAATCATTACAAAAAAATAGCTATGCAATCTTCATCACCTAGTATATATTAAATTCCCTGTGCTGATGAAGATGTTGCTACTAAAACTCATTGTAACTGTAAAATTCCATTGCCGCTAAAAATACAAGTGTCATGGACTCAAACAAACCCAGGAAGGAGGTTCAAAGAATGTCCGATGAGAAAATGTGGATTTCATGGGTTCATTAATGACGAGCTCCCATCACAATACTACAAAGAGTTGCTGTTCCAACAGTATGACGAGTTCCCCGCCCCCTCCAGTGATGACGACCTCCCAGCTACATTTAATGAAAGAGAGCTACAATATAATAATGTGGGAGAAATAGAGGTTTCAAAAATGCTTATTGGGATGATAGAGGAAGAGTTAAGTTTGTTAAAGTCAAAAACAAAATTTCATGATCTGATACTACTCGTGTTACCTATTGTATTTGTTCTCATTTTAATTGTATTTGCTAAAATCATGTCAGTTTAATGTTAACAATTTTGTTTTTATTTTATAAGTAATTTATATGAAATAAACAAAAAAGGAAAGCATTAAATATATTAATAGCAAATTCATGAGGTGCAAATACAGTTTGTACAGAGTACAAGTAGTAGAACTACATATCGCACCTAAACAAAAACAACAAACAACTACAAACCGCTAAAGGTTTCAATGTTAAACAAGGTTGTCAATACTCTTAAACCTTTGTTCAGTTATCCTATACTTCCAAAGGTAATCCAACATGTGTTCACGATATGCAAGCCTCACTTGGGTAGGATCATGATCAGTACTAATAGACAAGTTTTGACACAAACGGTACAAAAAATAACAAACCCAAACCTCGCAGTCCCTAGTACGTTTCCCTTGTATGGGGACATTTTTTAAAACTTTAAATTTTAACTTATATGTTTCAAGGGATAGACATTTTGCTTTTAAGACACCACATTCATCTAGGTAAGTTGGTATAACAGACTGAAAAGCTAATCTTATTTCTTTCCACCAATCTCTCTTCTCTATCGGAGGCACGCCAAGACTGTTATACAATGTTATGACACCAGACATGATGTGCAGCACAGCAAGGCAGTAATGTGTTTTGGGTTCATTAATTGATATGAAAACCTAAATTAAACTATGTATTAATATCCTAACGTATATATGTCAATTGTAAATGTATGAAAAAAGAAATGTCGGAAATGCATACCCGGTCAACTTCAGTCCAAGGAACAGGATACTTGATCCCATTAGCTGACCAGTAAGCCATAACAGCCCGCATCACATAAGCACATAAATATGGACCGGCAATAGCCCAGTCCGCATCAGGTTGCCTAAATTTCAACATTAGGTCACACCATATATCCAAGTGCTGTTAATTTGACAAAAAATATACAAATTATACACGTGTTTTAATTATTTCAAACATATTACAATATAATTAATCATATATACCTTGTCAGATAACCACCCCCTATTCCTACAACCCAAAAGAGTTAACCAGAAGTCACGATCAACACTGTGAACAGTTATGCTCCAAGGGAAAATATGTGTAGTCAATGCCGGTAAGCCGCATATGTTATCAAAATACGGTGGCAATGTGACCTTGGTTTCTTGGCAGTTAGGTGGCCTTGACAGATGCTGACACAAGGGTTTTAAATTCAGTTTGTCATCATACAAGTATAGGAATATAATATCAAATTATATAATACCTCTATCCAAGGTTCAATTGTGATTTCATGTGAATGAGGATAATCAACGATTGTATTAGGCTGTGTTACATAACCTTTATTGTATCTTTTCCGGGTTCTTGGCACTGGGTTTGTATCCTGAATATTATAAATGATCAGGTTAATTCATTAATAACCAATTAAACAAAGTTTTAATACATTATTTAAAAGTTGTTTAAAAATATAATTAATATGTACCCCAGCCCAATATTTTAGCGGAATGATTTGGCAATCATCATCATCCAAACTGGCCATGGGTATGAAATTCATCTTACATCTATTTGACTGTCTTTTCTTGGTGATAGGAATTGTAGCTGGTAGGGGAGTATATGGTGCTTGTCGGAACTTTCCTTTCTTAGAAACCCTTTTCAGACGTGAGAAAATTTTGACTGAAGATCGCGGTAACTCCATGTTGACACAATTTAACTGCAACGAAATAATCTTTTTCCCCTAATAGATAACAATACAAATTAGATTAGTTTAAATTACTATTTAATAGATACTTAATGTAAAGATTCAACAAACTAAGTCTCTTATAATGAGGGTATTTTAGTCAATATACATTCAAACGGTACATTTTAATTTAATATTATTTATGTGCATTATATATTGAATAATGATCCGCTCAGACTACACCTTAAAATACATATAATATAATAAAATATCAAATATATAGTAAGGATAGTCTAAAAGCAGAGTCAATGATACCGAGAAGTAGTATAGAGCTTTCTCGGGTCGTAAATCCCCAACGAGGCTGGAATGGTAAATCGATACGAATGAATTGATGGTTTTGAATTGAGAAATGATTTTGATTTTTTTTTTAACTAGATAAACTAAAATTAATTAAAGAAAACTAAAATTATTCTACGGGAAACAAGCAGTGGAAAATGGGAATCTTAAATATACTACGGGGAACAAAAATAGTTATACGGATAAATCCTAAACTACGGGAGCATAAATAATGGCAAATGAAATCCTAAGAAATCTACGGGGAACATAATTAGGCTAAAAATACTTAACTAAAATAATTAAATCTAATAAGCTAAATTAAACATGCAATTATAGACTACCGGGAATTAAATCGCAAGCTAAAACTAAAAATTACAAAAATAAAGTCATAAAATTAATTTTAAAATTTAAATAAATTAAAAATATTCTAACTTAAAAGAAAATGTAAAAAATTTCAAAATCGGAGTTAAAAAGCGAACAAAACGGTAAGAAACGAAAAAGTCGAACTCGTAAACGAGCCCGGAACTGAAATTTGGGCAAAAATCACCCTACACAAGTTTTAATAATTTTCCTACAAACTATTTGATTAAAGAAAATTTTCTAAAAAAGAAAAATAATTTTTTGTTAATTTTTGTATTTTTTATGAATTTTTAAATATTAAATACTAATTAAAACAAAGAAAATAGAAAAAGATAAAAAATAAAAGTCTAAAAATTCTAAAAAAAATCAGATTAAATAAAGAAAAAGTTAACAAAACTAAAAATGTAAAAATGCCCAAAAGTTACTGTAGCAATTAAAAGTAATTAAGCTAATTAAAATAAACCCTAAATTAAATTAATTTAATTAATTAACCTAACTAATGCTAACTATTGTTAAGTTAAAAGGACTAACAGGGAAAGGCTATAAGGACTAACGAAGAAAATTTTGTAGGTACCAGCTAAACTACAAAGGGGGGACTAACAACGTCTTAAATATAAAAAGAAAGAAATTACACAATTGGTCCCTGAAGTGGACCCCGATTAACAAATTAAGTCCAAAAGGCTTATTAAGCAAAAGTCAAAAAAGGAAAGTTGTAGAGGGGATTCAGCTTATCATTTTCTAAAAAAGGGACAAGTGCTGAATTGGGCTGAATAAGCCAAAAAAATGAGCTTTTGGTCTGACAGAAAGCTTATAAGCTTATTTGGCTTTTTCTTGGGGCTTAAAAGCTCAAAGTAAGCTGAATTTTGATTTAGCTACCTTAACTAAGCTATGCCTATCTATATTAACTAAATTCAACACAAATAAGCCCTAAAATAAGCCTAAACAGAAATAAGCTATATTGAATCCTTTATATAAAAGGCAGAAATTTTGGGTCTTTAAGCCTAAATTAAACTATAGCTAAAATAAGCTACCCTAGAGGCCTAACTAAGCTAAACTAATTTGGGGGCTTAAAGGGGGGCCTAAGGGCTATACTAAAAAGCTAAAAAGTCAAGTGCTTATTAAGCTAAGTTCAGAGAAAAAGAGGGCTGAAAACAGCTTTTTGCACCAGGGGAAAAACAGGCAGTGAGCTAGGGGGCTTTTTGAGCTTATGAAAATAAGCACAATTGTGCTTTTTACCCCCAACCAAGTCAAAACAGATTGAGAGTGGTCTCCAATGAGCTTATTTTCAAAACAAGAGAGCCTAAAAAACACTAAAAGCTGCTGAATTTTGTGGCTTAAAAGGGAGGGTTCTAAAAAAACTTGTAAAGCCAACTTTTGACTTAAACTTGGTCAAACCCAAGTGACAGCAACAAGGCTTGGTAAATTGGCTAGAGATACTCAAAATGGCACAAATAAGGTGTGCTTAAGCTGCATAAGCAGCTTAAGTGGGTTGGGAGCTTTTTCTTACCAAATTTTTGACAAAACTTAAGAGACTTTAAAAACCAATCTTTTTTACTAAAATCTGTGGTTCTTTTTAGCTTAATTAAACCCACACACTCAGCCTAAAATGGCTGAGTGCTTGTAACCCATTCCATACCCAAACTGACCCATTTTGGGCTTTTACCAAACACCCCCTTAGGTAAACCAAAAATTCTTTTAAACTTGAATTAACTAAGAAACAACAATGTAAGTCAATCTTAGCTATAGAAGGATTACAAAGAGGCAAGTAAGCACAATTTTTAAGGACTAAGAGTAGAGTTATAAGATGAATAAAATTTGAAAAACAAGAAACTAAAGATTAACTTCGAACTTGCATTAATTTTGTTTAAAAATAGTAACATTACATTAAAAAAAAGTAAGCTGGAAACTAGAATTACACTTTAATTGAAATTTAAATAAAAATAAGCTAGTAAAAACTAATGTCTTTTCGGCATGTGTTTTCTTGTATTTATATAAGCTCCCCAATGTTTCTTCTTCTTCTTGTTGTGTTTCTTATGAGAGTGGTAAGCCTCTAACCAATCCTAGCCCTTTGATTTGGGTTTGTGCTTCTTAATGACCAATTTCAGCCATTGATGGAGCTCGGGAATAGTGGGATTGCCAACCTGGACCAAATTAAAGGTTAGTGGGGTGTGGGAAAGGGTTTATCTGGGTAAAGGAAGGTTTGGGTAAAGAGGGGAAGGTTAACTCGTGATGGTGGGGGGTTCTAGGGAGTTGGCGGGAATGGTTGGGGAAGGGAGCCCGGGATTGGTGTACAGGTTTTTAAAACTTTCATTTGCCCAAAAAGAGACCCCAAAGTTTTACTCACTTGTCACTTTTTTGTTTCTTTTCTTTTTTAGTTATAAACAAGTTCGGAAATTGGCAAAAGCAGCCCTTGTGTTTATTGAAACAAAGATAAAGAAGGTTTTGACAATGGCAGTTTCAGCCCTTGGTGTTTTTAAGAGAAAAACAGTTTTGTAAAATTGCAAATTCAGTCCCTCTTATTTTTAAAACACTTTTCTTTTTACAAACATTTTTAAACTTGACAATTTTAGTCCCTAGGGTTTATAAAAAGTTGTTTTGGGCCAGTATTGGGCTTGGGTTTGTGTATTGGGCCCAATTGGGTTTATTTGGGCCCAATAAGGTTTAGGCTTTTGTTATTGGGCTTTTTAAGGCCCAATAAGGTTTAGGTGGGTTTTGTGTGTACAATGGCTGAGATTGGATTGTTCAAGGGCTAGGATCGGGTCTTCAAAGTCTTCACAGTCTCTGTCAGTTGCACACAAATGGGCTGTTGTCATTGATTGAGGGCCCATTTGGTCTTCACAGTCTTCAATAATATACTATTGGGCTTTCCCGGCCCATCAGATGGGTTGAGATTGCAACCAATAGTATTCTTCAATTACGGCTCCGGTTTTGACTGTTAATTTGTTGAGTTGACTTTGACTTTGACTTTTCTGGTCTTTGGCTTTGCTTTGGCTTTGTCCTTCACAGCTTTTCCATTCCGAGTCCGGTTTTGTTGTTTTGGCTTTGTTTTTCGTCCTTTTCTTGGTTATCCGTTCCTGCACAATACATTTAGTAAAACAAGCGTATCTTTGGCATTTTAAGTCCGTTTTTGGTTATTTCAGCTCGTTTTTAAAGGTAAAAGGTATGTGTATTTAAGCACATACCAGTCCAAAATAAAAACGAGGAATGTTTCTCACCCCAAAAGTTGTAAAGTATATGTAAACGAGTAAAACGTGGGGTTATAAACTCACCTCAAGCAAGTCGGTGAGAAATGAATTAATCAACGAACGAAGAACGAAACCAAGTGATCCTAACCGCGACCTAATTAAATGACGCGCTTTAAGAGCAAGAAACAGATAACAAAACGTTGCAATAATCGTTTATAGAAGGCAATATCATCAAAACGTTTTTAGTTATATTTCGACACTTAACCGAAAAACACTATTTTTAGAAGGTTACCATTATTTGGACGTTTAGAAATCCCGAATGTTAATGATGTCTAATTATATTTGTTAAGTCCATTTCACGTATAAATGCACTTAGTAATCTTAAAAGTCTAGTTTCCATTTTTATTTTGCTAATATATACTTTACGTCAAATATAAACTTCTTATTTTTAATAAACTCCTAACGCTTATGAAATATCGTTTTATAAAGTTTTTAACGCGTCCTACTAATTTATAAGTAATACACTATTATTCGCTAAGGTTCTTATAGGTCAAACGAACCCGAAAACCCAAAATAGTGTTTCAATAAGCTATATTTATACTTAACAATTTTCAGCTTTAGGAATCAACTATTGGCAAAATCAGCCCTCCAACTATACATCAACATTCAAACACAGCCTAAATGTGAAACAAGCAATAAGACAAGAATAGAAAATAGCAACATCCGTCCCTCAAATTTATTACCAGTTGAGACTACTATTTAAACATCCCCCCTTAGTCTTAACCTAGTAAATATCAAACATACCTAGTTTATTAACCAAATCTTTATGCTGAATTGTATCCAACCATTTTGTTAAGATATCTGCAATTTGATTTGCATAATCTACTTTAACAGTTTTCACAACAACACTTAAAAAAATTTCCCTCACAAAATGTAAATTAATTTCTTAGTGTTTTTGTTCTTTCATGAAAAACAAATTTGAAAGCTATTTTAATAGCTGAACTGTCGTCACAGTACATTGAAACTAGTAAAAAAATTACTAGAGTTCAAATCTTTTAAGACTTTTAAAATCCAAATCACTTCACTTGTAACTCAAGCAAGAGCCTTATACTCTATTTCAGTTGATGACTTAGAGAAATTAATTTGCTTTTTTTCTTTTCCAAGAAACAAGAGACCCATTCAAAAAAAAATACCCAGTCACAGATTTTCTAGTGACAACACATTTTGCCTAATCAACATATGAGAAAGCCCTAAAACTCATATCATAGTTCTTAATAATATGAATACCCAAACCTGGACAGCTTTTAAGATATCTCAATATATTGAATGCAATCTTCAGATGAGACTTCATAGAAGAATGCATAAATTGACCCAAACACTGAACAACATAAAAGACACCAGGCCTAGTTTTAGTCAAGTAAATCAATTGCCCACTAACTTTTAATAATCAATAATGTTATCAAGAATATGATCTTCATCAGTAGCCTCATTAGATATAGCAATTTTAGACATCAAAGGAGTTTTAGCAGGTTTACATGCAAGCAAACCATACTCAGATAACAATCAAGAACATATTTTCTTTGGTTAAGCCAAATACCTTTATCTGTATCAATAACTTCAATGTCTAGAAAATATTTAAGCTTTCATAAGTCTTTTATTATGAATTTAGACATAAGAAAGACTTTGAACTTATCAATTTCAAATTCACTGTTACCAGTAATGATAATATCATCCATATAAACAAGCAAAGCAAGAAAAAAACCTATACAAAGTTACTATACAAAGAATAGTATGATTCTCTTTGACTAAAACCATTCTCAATGAGAACATAAGTCAATTTTGCATTCCACTGTCTAGGTGCTTGTTTTAAATCATATAAAGACTTTTTAAGTCTGCACACTTTATTATTACCAGTAGGAAAATATCCTTCTGGTGGTTTCATATACACAGTTTCAACAAGATCACCATGCAAAAAAGCAGTATTCACATCAAGTTAAAACACATGCTAAGAATTAGACACATCAATATTCAACAACCATCTAACAATAACCATTTTAACAATAGGAGAGAATGTTTCATTCCCAAGAATCATTCCTAAGTAAAGCATCCATTCCATTATTTAAATTTTATTTAATTGGGTAACAAAACAGTAATTTTCAGAATTGAGTTTTGAATAACCAACATATTTTTCAAGCTCATATTTTAACTTTGAATCTACAACAAAACCATTATAGTTTCTAGAAAAAATACTTTGTCTTGTAGATCTTCTTACAGTTTGAGTAACCTGAGTAGAAGTACTTGGATTTTGATCCAAGTTACCCTCATAAATAATATTTTCTTCAAGTGTGGTTACTCGGTCATCCTATGCAGCAAAGATATCATCACTGTTTTAAGCATCATTCCCAGAATTATCATTTAGGAAATCAACAATGTCCACATCTCCACCAGGCACACAGAAGAGTGGCTACCATCACTATGTGACCTTTGGTTACTATTTAGGCTATGGTCTATTCTCTTACCATTATTAGGTATATCAGGGTATTATATATCAAAAAAGTTTATATGATTCAAGTCTTGAAAAACATTTGAAGTAGTACAAGCCTTTTTAGTTACAAAATCATTAAAAGGAAAAATAGATTCAAAGAACTTAACATCCCTTGCGAAAATGAATTGATGCCTATCAAGACTGTATAACCTATAACCTTTTTTAAAATGAAATACCCTGTAATAACTCACTTTTCAGATCTAATACCAAACTTAACATTATTATTGACAATGGTAGCAAAGCACAAGCAATCAAACACTCTTAAATGAGAGAGAGTGTGAGATTTTTTTTATAAATAATCACATAAGGAGATTTTCTATTTACCACAAAAAAGGGAGTTTGTTAATAATAAAGTAGCAGTTAGAACACATTCAGTCCACAACTTTAAAAGAATTCCCCCTCAAAAAAGAGGGATCTAGAAATATTTAATAGATGTCTATGTTTCCTCTCAACAATACCATTTTATTATGGAGTATAAGCACAAGAGGTTTGATGTATTATTCCTTTATCACTACAAAACTTATTTACAGTTTGGTTGACAAATTGTCCTATTATCACTTCTAAAAATATTAATTTTCCTTTTAAAATGATTTTTAATCAAATTATTGAAAACAATTATTAAATATGGTACCTCATCTTTAGATTTAATCAAATAAATCCAAACAGCTCTTGTGTAGTCATCCACAATAGTAAAAAAATTATATGTATCCCTCAGAACTAGTAACCTTATAAGAGCCTATAAATCTAAATGTAAAAGATCACCCAAAACTTTAAAAGTATGATCACTTAGTAGAAATGATTCCCTAGATTGCTTAGCTCGTTGACAAATTTCATAAAAAAATAGTTTGACCCTTATTATCGAATTGTAAATAGTTTTTTAAAACATTTAACATTGGCTCTGCACAGTGACCAAGCCTGCAGTGCTAGTCATGCTGAGACAAAAAAACATTGGTAACTAGAATTACTAAGATTTTTTAATACCTTGATTATTAAAGTAGTATAACCCCTCACATTGGTTACCAATCCCCAAAACATTTCTTATATTCAAATCCTGATTGAAGAAATAACATCTACTCTAATTAAAGGCAACAAAATTTTTATTATCTTTAGCTAACTTATGAATAGAAATGAGAGTAACACAATATTCAGATATAACCAACACATCATACAAAACTAAAAGCCTCAGTGCCATTGGGATGTCCAACTTTTATTTTAATATAGGAAATATCATACACATTATCTAATTTCTTATCAGTGTGTGTCATATTGTGAATTGCCCCTGAATCAACAATTTTCCCATTACATACCAATTTAGGCATAAAATTAGTATTAGAACAGAAAATTTTGTTAAAATTTTCATTAAAAACTCTACTATTAGTAAAATGGGTTATAAGATGACAATGAAAGTGTTGACAAGGTGGTAACAATTTAAGAAGTGACTTACATGAATTAATAGAAAATTAAAGTGTAACTGACGATATCGTCATGACACATACATTAATAGGAAATTTAAAACTTCCACACAATACAACGAATTTTATAGAAAAGTACTAATGCAAATATCTTAGGGAATATAGTCCTGGAAGGTTTCGACTCGATTCTCACTATGTTGGGAAGAAATATTTCTCTTTAAGCATTAGCATAATCTTTGACGATGTTAGAGTTCTCAAGAGTTTTTACCTTCTTCTCTTTCTGATTACCACGATTCTGGTTCTTCAACCTTGGCACTTACTCTTGAAATGCCCTAGAGCACCACATCCAAAACAGGTTATTGCAGGTTTCTGGTTGGCTACTGGGCCCTCTTAGTTGTCGCATGAACGAAAGTCCTATAATTCTTTGTCATATGGCCAACTCTCTTTCAGTTGTTGCACTTCACAATGCATGGAACAGTATGGTGTAGCGTACACTTGTTGCGAAGAGGCAACTTTCCTACATATCCATTTTTGTTATCTGGTCTAGCAGTGTAAGCTCTCACGACCTTTTTGTCGTTTGCTTTGTCGTCTCGTGTTGTTTTGGTAACCTCCTTCCCATTTCCTTTTATTGTTATCATTCCTTGTAACCATGGCTTTCTAACGTACGACCTAAACTATCAAGTCGTGAGCGTCGCGGATTTTTGTTTCGTATACAGTAATAGCCTCAATAGCATTAGTAACTCGTTGGGCTACAATCTACTCAATCTTCACAGAACTCATTCCTTGTCTCGTTGTTGGCGTTTCTTCAAAATCGAATGGAGTAAAGAAAAATAAGATACATCAGGTTCCAAAAGTCGTGTTCCAAAGATGAAGTATTACGAGGTGACGGATTAAAGTCGTGTTCAAATTAATTGGCATGTTTCTAGATGATGGGTCATAAGATGACGTAGGTGTTTCAACAGTATTGGGCGGGTGTTCCAACCCGTTTTTAGAATCGGATAGTAAGATAATCAATGAGGTCGGCAAACTGTGACAAGTTTCAAGGTTTTTTCAAAAAACATGTTATGTAAAGTCATGAAAACGTTTTAAGGGTCATTGTATAACTCACGTTGATTTAGAAATAAACGAGACCATTGTTTCACTCATAATGTCTTAGAAATACACGAGACCATTGTTTCATTTATAATGTCTTTAAAATAAACGAGACCATTGTTTCACTCACAATGTATTAAAAATAAACTAGACCATTGTATCACTCAGAATGTCTTAGATATAATTTTAGTACTTATATAAATAACCATTATATAAAACGAGTGTAAAATATACGCAAGGCAAAAGTAAACGTAAGGGGAAAAACTCAAGGTAAAAATAATGCTCATGGAGAAATAAATATAAAACTCATGGCAAAATAAATATGCACTCATGGAAAAGTAAGTTTAAGGCATAATAGACTTAAGCAAAATATTATTTAAGGCAAAATAATATTTAAGACAAATAATAGTTAAGGCAAAATAACAATCAAGTATATGTAACGATAAGGCACGTATAGGTAAGGATAAAATCATATAGGGATCACGTACAGGTTATAGTCCAGACTTAATATGCAATCTGGTTCTCTATAACCTGTCTCTTGATACCAATCTGTCACACCCCCAAAACGGGTCGCAGCGAAAATAGGTATCTAGGGTGTGACGTCATAAATATCTCAAACACCAAACATAAAGAATGAGCACTATATGGACGTTTTGAAAACATTAACCCATTGATTTAATGAAAATGAAATAGTTTACAATAATCAAAATGGAAATTATAAAACATTGCAGAAGCATAAACCAGTTTTGTAAAACAACGAGTAGTTAAAGATAATTCTTGAAATTTAAGCTGTATGCATGCAAACCTCATATTGCACATAAAGTTCCAACAGCTAAGCACCTGAGAAAGACATGCTTAAAATGTCAACATAACGTTGGTGAGTTAATAGGTTTAACGTAAAACGATAGTAGGACCACAAGATTTAAAACGTGCGACTATTGAAATATCACAAAAAGGCATTTACGATTGCACTAAACTCATGACATCGAAGCTAAACAAAGTATGCAAAAAATAAATGCCAAGTAAAGCTTGCCCTAAATAGGTGTAACTCAAACCCAGCTAGCAATCTGATATGATATACGTCCGTTTGACTAGTACAATCGGTAAAGTAAGAATCACCAAACTTGGACGGGGCATATTAGTCCCAATAGATATATTTATAACACTTGCACTTACTTGACATGTACGGTCGGTCAAGACATTAATGGTTCATGATAATGGGCAATAGTGAGTTAGCGGTACTTATGCAAATCCGTAAACATTTAATAAAACAAAGTAACGTACTTGCGTCCAAAGTAAAAACGAGCAATGTTTCTCACCCTAAAAGTTGTAAAGTATATGTAAATGAGTAAAAGGTGGGGCTATAAACTCGCCTCAAGCAAGTCGGTGAGAAATGAATTAATCAACGAACGAAGAATGAAACCAAGTTATCCTAACCGCGACCTAAATAAATGACGCGCTTTAGGAGCAAGAAATAGATTACGAAACATTGCAATAATTGTTTATAGAAGGCAATATCATTCATACGTGTTTGTACCTTTGTTTAAATAATCAAAACGTGACTGGGTATAAATATAAAGTTTTTAGTTATATTTCGACACTTAATTGAAAAACACTATTTTTAGAAAGTTACCATTATTTGGATGTTTAGAAATCCCGAACGTTAATGATGTCTAATTATATTTGTTAAGTCCATTTCACGTATAAACGCACTTAGTAATCTAAAACGTCTAGTTTCCATTTTTATTTCACTAATATATACTTTACGTCAAATATAAACTTTTTATTTTTAATAAACTCCTAACGCTTATGAAATATCTTTTTATAAAGTTTCTAACGCGTCCTACTAATTTATAAGTGATACACTATTATTCGTTAAGGTTCTTATAGCTCAAACGAACCCGAAAACGCCCAAAAACCCAAAATAATGTTTCAATCAGCTATATTTATACTTAACAATTTTCAGAAAATTGACCGACTTTGACCGAGCGTATCTCTTTTATTATAAACTTTCATGACTCGAGAAAACTCACGTATGTAAGTGAAAAATCATTCCGGAAAAGTTTCTTTTTATACACTTTAGCCGATTCGGATCCGAAAAGGATCAAAACCTAAATTCAAAAACTGGACGGAATGTCCCAAAATGTTTTAAAAGCTGTCAAAAATGTTTATATCTCGCCAAACGTAAATCGACTATAACTTCTTCGTTATAAGTTCGTTTTTCGCGTTCTTTATATCAAAATTTCTGTAATGACATTTACTATCATAATATTAGAGTTTTAACTTGTCAAAATATTTTTAGGTCACCCTAAGCACACGAACTGTTTTGAACAACAAACATATCATTCCGAAAACTTAGCAAAAAATTACCACAACTTCCCTAATGGCCTAATCTAACCTATCTCCATTCACTACTATATCTAACAACAAATACACTATAAATCTAACCTAATCCCATCTTCATCAACATACTACTTCACGAATCTTTCAATAAAATCAATAATAACAATATGACAAGATTACTAATCACAAAACTTCAAGTCACTTATAACTTTCTTCTTGTTTATTTAGAAAAAGATGACACAAACATGATAGGATATATACTTAAGCATAAACACATGAACAAAGTAAAGAATCAAGGAGAGATTTAAGAACTTCTTACAAATGTGATGAACAAGAGTATTAACACAAGAAATAAGAAGAAAAGATGAAATCTTGCAAAAACCCTAAAATACTTTGAAACCTTAACTTTTTAATTCTTGATAAACCCTTGAAAACCTTGAACAAGTACTTGGAGACACCTTAGATATGCTTAGAAATGAACTTAGATTAGTTGGAATAGGAGAAAAATGGATTAGAATGAGCCCTTGTGGGTTGCTTGTTCTTACCGAGAGCCAAAAGAAAGAAAAGGGGGAGATGGTTTTGAATTTTGGTTGCTAGGAGAAAGAGTGAACCCTAAATGAATTAAGTGTGTGTATTTATAGGAGAACAAAGGGTTAGGGTTATGTTTTGGCTGACAAGTCAACACCCACACTAATGTGTGTTTGTTTTGTGGCATCAACAAGAAGAAAAAGAGAAGTGCAAAGATAAAATTCTAGGGGGGGTGTGTGTGTTTGTAAGAAAATGAATGAAAGAAATGGGTGATATGGTATATGAACATTGTATCTAGACAAACCCCCATACTGGATTCTTTACTTGTGGGGTTAAATTATCTAGCAAGACAAAAATAAGTGTTATACCATGGGAACCAAGATGCTAGAAAAATGAAAGGATGTTGGTGGCTTGGGAGGTGCGAAGGAAACAAGGCAAAGGAGGGGATGGACCAATTTGATCTTTTTTTTTAATTCATGTAAGGTTATATTTATTTAGGAGGTCTAGATATTTATATGCATGCACAAGAATGAACCTTGCAACGTTTACGCTACCCGTAAAAATTAAAAACGCGCGACATCTAAAAATAAAATATAGTAAATTAAATATATGCTCATTAGGTCAAAACTTGATAGTCGTCTAAAGAATACGTTAAATCGAAAGCCAGAACGCGTTCGGTGATGCTTCTCAGATATAAGCGGGACAACTTCCCGGTTTTAGGTCGAATTAAGCACGTAACTTATAACAGTCAAAATAATGCACGTAAATGATAAAATTTTAACTTTTGAAATTTTGGAGTGTCACAAGAACCATCTATAAAACCGGTTTTATTTTTTCCTTCTAAAGCCAACAACCTAGCACAAGACCATATTTGGTAATTTTTAGCTCTTTTTAGTTTTATAGACATAACAGTTAGAGCAGCAGAATCATTAGGATGTAAATGCAATGAGACATTAACGTCCAATCTACTTATTAAAGTGACTGGATCATCAACAAATAATTCATCATCAGTATATGCATGATCAGGCATCTTGAAAACAGATAAGGAAAAACAAAAACAAAAACAAACAAGAATAAGCTAAAGAAGTTTCTAGGTTTTCTTACCACTTAAGTGGTAGGTCAAGGGCAGAAAAGCTTATTAAATAACAATAGCAAAATAAACCGCTAAACATAAACAACCATCAAACAACCAACATCTTTTTAATAGTGCCTTTACCTATCTTTCAACAATCTAATGCAGGAAATATAGAACACAAAGAAAAGAGAGAGTAGAGAGGTGTTACAGAGCTATCAATAAAAAGCAGCGAAAACCAAACCTACTAATCTCTTGATTCACTTAGTCAAAAGAATGAGCTAATCAAAATTAGCAACCCAATAAACCCAATTAACCAAGATCCACAAACCTTAATTTCTCCAAATTAGATAAATCACCCACGAACTTTCAAGAACCCTTAATATCACCAGATTAGATGATTAATCAATCTTAATCACCACCAGAAACCTTCTGAGATGGAAACCCCCAAAATATACCAAACCCTAATTTTTCAAAAAATTAAGCGCTGACTCGCGCGAACTTACACCTTATTATATATAGATAGACATAGGCATCTATAAAAATAAAACAAGGATCAGGACCCACAAAAT
>BQNB010040593.1:0-20766 GCA_026074375.1 Tanacetum coccineum
GTGGGTATCAAATCCACGAGGAGTATGTAGTTATACCTAAAATTGTACGTAATAAATGATTGATTGATGGTTGTTTTAGGATCTTAATAATTAAACTTCTAATTAACTTGAACGTAAATAAGCGATAAAAAGTAAATAAGCAACTTGTAAATAGTTGGATGAAAAGTAATCCCTCCTGGTTGCGGATATTTTGATATGACTAACTTACGGATTATTATTAGTGTTTGCTTCCAAACCACATCGATATAGTTTGGATTACTCCAATTGAACAATTTTGGGTACAAATTATGTTTACCATACGAACTGTCTTAACCCATATACTAATTGGACTCGGCACGACTCGTTGACTCGCAATAACATGTCTTACCATAATCCAATCACATAATCTTATTTAAACATTAAAAGCAAACCCAAAGATATGGATTAAAATCATATGAATCAATGTTTGACAAATAAAGTAAAATGCATAAACATAATCTAACCAAATATTTTTCACCGAGAGAGATTACAAGAGGTTTAGCCTTCCATGGATGTTATTAAACTCGTCTTTGTGATTGTTGGCATCTTTAAGGTCTTGGATTGATTAATGGTTGATGAAGAGATGATTAAAGGATTAATGGTGGCTAGGGTTTTGGTGGAGTGGTGAATGAATGGTAAAGTGTAGGATTAATCCATATATAGGATAGAAGTAGGGCTACAAAGTCTGGGAACAATAATGCGTCGTGGGCTTTTTTGTTGTCCTCTTCACTTTTTAAATATAGTAGCACTACTAAATAATTTAGTAGTGGTACTATTGTTGGTGTGAGTCTTAATTTAGTTCTTGGAGAAATTTAGTAGTCTTAATATGAATTTAGTAGTACTTTTCATTCTTCTTGGTGTTCTTTTAAGTAATCTTCTAGAAAAAATATAATAACTCTATTAAATGACTTAGTATCGGTCTTATTCTTGGTTAAACCTTATAGGCTCAATATAAACTCTCTAAAAAGATATAGCACCTCTGCTAAATAACTTAGTATCGGTATTATTGGTGCACATCTTTTAAGCTTCTAGTCTTCATAGGCTAAAAGTCATATATCTTTCGTCCGTCATTCTTTTCTTGTAATATCACCATATTAACTCCTTTTCACGCATAACATGCATAATCACAAACACCTCAAAGTAGCTTATATAAAGGATAATAACAATGTATAATCAAGCAATTAACACATCGTGAGGTGTGTGCAAAATGCATCGATCAAACCTCCCCAACTTACCTTTTACTCGTCCTGAGGAAGACTTTAAAATAATTTTGATAAAATTTATTTTAAGCATATGAATCTTCAAAGCACATAACAAGCACATAAATCACATCTATCATTTGCAACTAATAGTGAACGATAGTCTACTTGAAGATAAAGCAATTTAGAATTGAAGGCCCTTAAAAGGATGATCACTCATCTCTCAAGTGTTTAATTGGGGATATGTGTTTCACTCAATTTCGTTCCTCAAGAGATGATTTTCCATACGCTTGCAAATAGTCTCATTCGCCACTACTTAAGATTACATATGCACAACTCAGGTGGTCTGATAATGGGTTGTAACGTAAGGTGTAGGGTAAAACACTTATTAGTTAACAGTCATTTTAGTTATGTATTTACTATATATCTTATGAGCATTACTAAAGGCTCCTACAAAATTATCCTACTTATCCTCCTACACACACAATCATATACGTAATATACATTTTTTCTACTTATTATCTCTCTAAATCCAAATTTGTCAAGATCTTATGTGTAGGAAGATTAGTAGGAGGAATTAGCATTTTTGATATCTGACTCGTAAATAATAAGGTAAAAGACTTTTTAGTTAATTATTGATATTGTATTAATAATTAAAAACATAATCAAAATTAGAGAATACCCTAATTATCCCTTGTGGGGATCGGCCAAGAGGAAGAACAAAGGAGAAAAGAAAAGTTTTGATAAGCTTTGAGGTTAAGTCAAGAAGGATCTAGAGCCTTTGTGTTAGTATACATACAAGGCCCTTATTCTTAATCCTCATAAGATAACCACAACACAAAACTCTCTCCTCTCTTTCTCTCTTGGGTCGAACAAACCACACACCCCTATGGGTTTTGATAACATCAAATACTTAATACCTTTTTGTATCAAAATCCCTCGTAAAATGTTCATAAATGTCTATTTGTGGTTAAAATATGTACTTAATCACTTATATAGGAAAATATGGACGTTGGAGCGGAAAGACACAAGAATTGGACAAGTAAAAGAATGAAGTTTTGTTGCCTAGTCATAACTACGACGTAGTTACTACATTGAACTACGTCGTAGTTCACTTAAAGAATCCATGCGGGCTTAGAAGAAACTACGGCGTAGTTGCCCCGATCTAACTACGCCGTAGTTAGCAAGAATACCAAAAAAGTAAAGTCTAATCACAACTACGGCGTAGTTGGCCACTTTAATTACGTCGTAGTTACACTTAGCCTGCAAGAGGAAAGCCTGACTCAGCACAGCTACGGCGTAGTTTATACCCTCAACTACGCCGTAGTTGAGACGAATAATATAAATACAGCCCTAATATCAGTTCATTCGTATCATTCACTTACAAGAAGTTCCAGGGAACATCTAGGGCTTCTGAAGGAGAAAGAAATTCGGCTCATTCACCACTTAGTTCAAGGGAGAGATCATTTACCTTATTTATTGTATTATTCATTCATCAACAGATTTGTAAGAACATTATGTTTTCTCAATCCATGAGTTCTTCATTTATTTCTTGTGTAATCTGTAACATGAGTGGCTAAGCACCTTAAGTGCTAGCCTTGTTATGATTTTGTTATGGTTTTGATGTTAGTTTCCTGTCAAATTATTGTTTATAGGATATCATATGTTCCGGTTGCATGATCCCCGAGATCTAGAAGTATTAATGCTAGGGTAGATCCTGTTAGACCTTATAGTAGACTTGCCAGTTGAATTAAGGGTTAACCGGGTACTAGGGATAGGTTGGCAACTGTCCATAGTGAAGGGATTGTCCATATCTTCGCCTACAGTATGATAGGTACTTATAAACTTTAGGAAAACTCTTCTAGGAGAGTTTACAGCCATGATGTGGGATTATTGGTACTAAACAGGTCATTAGGATAGTTGGGGGTTAACCACTTTAGACTAGATGCTCACCATGCGTGCCCAACATAACCAGAGATCGTAGGATGCATAGGACAGGTTAAGTGCTCAATTGACCCTGTTGATATTAGAACCACCGTAAACGATAAGTAGAAATTTCATTAGGAGAGTTTAATCATAACTATGACAAAGGAATAACTAGGCTAGTACTCTCTTCTCCCTGATTAATTCTCGTAATTTAATTTCACGTTTTTTAACTTTAATCCTGTTTAATTATCTTCAAACCAATTCAATTAAATTTTAATTAAGTGATACACTCAAATTGCAACTTATACACTTAGCTCTTGGGACGACCTTGGATTTACCAATCCTACACCACACGATCGGGTTCTCTGCTTGTTAGTGCGTTGTAGACCATATGTAATTGATTTTTATAAATTTAAAACTTGGTAAAATTAATTTCAAAATGAAATCACGCATCAAGTTTTTAGCCCCGCTGCCGGGGAGCAAATATTAGTTTACAATTTGAATACTTGTTTTTGTTTGTCTAAAGCTTAAGAATTAATTTTCTGTTAAATCTTAATTGCAAGAAACAAGATAGGTGACGTCGACATCAACACGCTCACGATGGAGCAGTATTTGGAATTGACTCGTGGAAACCAGGCACCGGGTGAGATTAAACCAAAAATCAGAGGCAATGTCAATTTCGAGATCAAGAGTCAATTCATGAGAGATTTGAGAGAAGAAACCTTCTCAAGGAACAAAACTGACGTTGCTTATGAACACGTGGAAAGAATTTTGGACATCATCAGTTTGTTCTACATTCTGGGAATTACACATGACGCAGTCATGCTATGTGTATTTCCCATCACCCTCACTAGAGCTGCAAAAAGGTGGGTGGACAAATTATCTCCAGGAACCATCAACACCTGGGATTTACTCAAAAACACCTTCATTCAAAGGTATTGTCCACCATCTAAATCGGCTAAGCAGCTCGAGGAGATCCACAACTTCAAACAAGAATGGGATGAAACATTATACCAAGCTTGGGAAAGGTATAATGACCTCCTATACAAGTGCCCAACACACAACTTAAACAGTCATCAAAAGGTCAACATCTTCTATAATAGGTTGGACACTATGACTCGCCAACTACTAGATTCGCAGGGACCAATACCTAATAAGACACCTACTCAGGCATTAACTGCAATTCAAACTATGGCTGACCATTCCCAAAAATGGCACAACGGGTCAACTAGCAGGAGGGTGAGTGATGATAGCTCAGCTGGAATTGCAGCTATCACAAATAAACTGGATAGCCTTAGGAGAGACATGAAGAAGCTGAAAGAGAATGTGCATGCTATTCAAGTAGGATGTGAAAACTATGGAGGAGCTCACCTTAACAAGGAATGTCCGCTACATGAAGAGGTTAAAGGTGTAGAGGAAGTTCTGTAATAAGAGTTTGGAGGACCCTTTCCAAATAATAACGGGAATGGTGCTAGATATCGTGTAGGACCACTGGGAAACTACAGAAGAATGGACAACCAACCAACATCGGGGGAAAGGAGACCGAGTCTAACAGAGATACTTACTAGTACATGGAAGATTCAGCTAAAAAGGAAGCTGAGCACGATGAATAGCTAAGAAAGTTTCAAGTGACCACAGAGATGAATCAGAAAGGATATGATGAAATTATCCGTAATCTTTGAGACGAAAGTAAAAGCTCTAATCAGGGAAGTATAAGGACGAATTGCTGAGACCAAGAAAGGAGAATACAAGGGAATCTACACTAAGGAAGAATTACCACTTTATACACCATTCTACTACTCCCCTAAGGAAATCGAATATTTCTTCGCCAATTCAAGCCTTTCAGATGAGGAAGTTCAAGATGAAATGGAAGAGGATGAGGAAATCAACGATGAAGTAGCACAACGTAAGCCTACAGACCAAATGGTGACGCCAAGCAATCCGCAATTAGTCAGTTACTACGTGGCACCGTACGGACCACCCATTCTATTTTCGAGACGCCTAGAGCAACATGCTGAGGAAGTATTGATTCACAAGGCTATGGAAAGCCTCAAAAGAATAAAATTAATCGTCTATTCCTCAAAGACATAAGGAAAATCGATGATTACTCTAAACACATAAAGAATCTGGTAGAAAATATATTAAGAATATCAGAGGACAAAGATGTTAAAATGAACAAAAGATGCTCGACAATCCTCCAGAATCAGCTACCCCCTAAGGAACAAGACCCAGGGAGTTTTACTCTTCGTTGTTCTATTAGAAAGTCTACTTTTAATGCTTTAGCTGATTTAGGAGCAAGTATAAGCGTCATGCCTCTTTCAATGTTCAAAAGGTTAGGAATTAGAGGACTAAAACCAATAAATATGACTATAGAAATGGCAGACAGATAACACAGTACTCCAAAGGGAATTGTGGAAAATTTACTTATAAAAATAGACAAATTTATTTTTCTAGTAGATTTTGTCATATTAGACATGGTAGAAGACTTTAGAATGCTAGTTATCCTAGGAAGACCACTGTTGGCTACAGCTCACGCCAGGGTCGACATTTTTAGAAAATCAGTCTCATTAGAAGTAGGGAATAAAAAAAGTCATATACAAGACCAACAACGATCCCAATAAAACTCTGTTTGAAACTGTGTGTTCTATTAGGAATGAAAAGAGCTTCATGAATGACGACTTAATGAAGATGGATCATGATTTGTTCCTATATAATTCTAAGTCATGTATAAAAACCAACGAGTTTAACTACTTGTTAGTTATTGATCCTGATATCTTTTCTTATGAAGTATGTGAACAGGAGCCAATGGATGAGATAGATTATAGTAAGTTGGATCAAATAAAACCATGGTAGATTGAAGCGAAAAAAGAACTAAACGAAGAACGCAAAATAGATATCTCATCAGTTGCCAAATTAAAGGAGCATTGGTGTAAGGCGATCCTACAACAAAAAGGAGATGAGTACGAATTTTAGGCATCATGCAACCCTTTTAATGACCAATGTGATGGAGGCACTTTGCTTGACAACATAAAAGAGAAATGTTATTGGTGTTGTATGAACGACGATAAAAGGATCAATGTTGCATGGGAAGGATTGAGCCTCAATGATTGGATAAGAGTAAGATATGGGAAGGTATGCAAAATGACCAAGGATAGAATCCTGAAGGATTATTGGAGACAAGAATTTGATGAAAATTAGGATGACATGACTGATATGAACGTTGACTTTGAAATAAGCCCGAATACATGAGAAGGTTGTGAGGACCTTGAGAACTTTGGGGATGAAAAGATGGAATTGACTTTAGACATCGTGTTGGACAAATTGGATGATGAGTGGTTCATCGGAACAGTTGAGGATGAGGATGATTTAGATAGGATTGTCGACTATTTAGAATTGAAATCATATGATGGCTTCATTAATGTTGGCGACGAAGCCTACAAGAAGAGAATGTGTGAATTTCTTGGCATGACTTATGAGACACCAACATCGATTTTGATTAAGAAGGTGGAGATAACAAGGTACACAATTAGCCCAGGGGAATGTTACACCAAGGGTAAGGTCCTGTAATTTGATGAGTTACCTAGAACTAGTACCAATGTTGCTGCAATAAGAGTTGAATTAGTGAAGGAGATGGACTCAGGAGGAAGTGTCCAAAGAGAAACGTAGACCCGCCATGAGTCTAACATAAAGACTCGGTAATTAACAAAAGTGCTTTTCTGGAGACAACTCGTCCTGTATCATCATCTTTGTTTTAATTTCTACATTTTAGTAGGTTTTGTATCTTTCTAACTTTGCACGTCACTACAACCTAAGAAATCGATAATCCAACTCGGCTAGTAGTTAAATGAGTAAAAAATTATAGTTATAATCTATAACTACGGCATAGTTGGGCCCCCTAACTGCGCCGTAGTTAAGCCAACTTCGCAAGTACCAATTTTTTAAACTGTAACTACGACATAGTTGAACCCCATAACTACGATGTAGTAGATCTGGGAATTTAAGGCTTATTTTCACTCATGTAACTACGGCGCAGTTCTACCTATAGACTATGCCATAGTTAAGACCTGCAAACATTAATCTCCATTTAAACAAGTTAGAAATTTACAAAACCGTGTACATTTAGTAAATGAATTTTGTGGTGTATTTACTGGAAACCCTCACGAGACTTCACTCGTCCACTCAGGTCACCAAGTGGTTTAAAAGGATTGTTGCATACGCTAAATGCAACCATGATTCCTATGAAAGTGAGTTAGTTTTCCATATTTTGTAATTATGATAATGCTTTAGGTTTGTTAAGTGATTTCAGGGACACGAGGTTGCTCACGATTTTCAAGACAGGATTCCATGTCATGTAGCTCATGTTATGCAGAGCAATACTCAGCATAGTCTTCCGTTTTAATTCTATTCTTGTTTTAATTTTCATTCTTTAAAATGTATAATAGGGACATTTTACAAACTAAGTGGGGGGATGGGAGTAGAATTAGCACTTGACCTATATTTGCCTTTGATTTTCTAGTTTATTTTAAAAAAAATTGCCATTTTCGAAAAAAAATTTGACATGTTTTTCAAAACCGAAACTAGAATAGATCTTTTTTGAGCACAAATTACCCTTTATTTCCATTGGTGAGGTTTGCCTGATATTCCATTTTTGTATATTGATACATAAATCTACCAAATATGAGTGTGCCGGTAATATTATAGACTTTAGAACTTGGCATGTACATCATTTCAAGAACTAATTGAGCGTTAGGGATATATAGTTCAATAAAGGCAACATTATAGGATTTACACCCAAATTAGCCCATATATGTATTGTTGTGTGCGTTTATTGACTTGTTACATTGACTTGTCGACCTCCCGTGATAAAACCCTTTTGTTGCACTCACTTTTAGTGCAAGATACCCCTAGAATAACCTGTTGAGCCATTCCGTGTTTAAAACCCGCAAATTGTTTATGTTTCGTATCGTCATTACACCTTAGCCTAACGTGTAGTCTATTAATCCACTGTTGAGGAGTTACTGGCTGCTTGAATTCCTTTGTTCGGGTGAATGGGTTCGGGAATCACGCTTATATGGAAGAGTAATCATTGAAGACCCCCCGTATCACCAATACTTTTGATACTGCTTATCTCAAGTGGGGGGGATATTTATCAATTTTATTTGCTATAGAAGTATATCATGTATTGTTATCATATAAAAAAGTTAGTTATAGTATTTCATTTCACTTCTGTAGCATTGTTATTATTTAGTGTTGGTTATCAATCAAAACCAGCCTGCTTGTCCGAGGATTATGGAAGACTTCGAGTTGGTACATTTATAAACCAACCACTTCATTGAAGGTTGGGATAGTTTGCTTCTGCTTCATCAAATTGCAGAACTATTACATCTATATCACCAAGACTAACCCATTATTATTGATGATCAGATTTTCAGACTTTGGAGTTCAAGCTAACAGAAGGATAGTAGCTAGTGATGACAAAACCGTGGATTGTAGACTATTTGTTTTGTGTTTATTTTATTAACACCAATTATATGTGCATCCCATGTCTTATCTTGCCCTTTAAATGATTTTGGCCTTTAGCTTGCTTGAGTTAAGGAATGAGCAATCACATGTGTCTCGTTCATGGATTTGGACGAGCATGTGTGGTTTTGTCGCCTTTTTTGGAACATTGGTATCGGTTAAGATCTTTCACCTGTTTAAGCCTGTGTGTGTCACCCATGTTGCCTTTAAGAGCTATTTAGACTTTAACTCTAGTTGGTGTAATTTTGTGTACTTTCCAAGTTTATGATAGAATACATGACATGACAGTGATGTTGAGTGATCACCCCAAAATAAAACACTTAGACTAGCGAGAGTTGAGTGATATTGATCCCCTTTTCGTGAGGTGTCCGGCCTTGGTATTTCTAGCATTGGTAATTTATAAATTCATATCTCCCGAGTTAAATTGGGGGATATCTTTTTAGGAATTATTCTAACAAGTCTACTTGAGGGCAAGTAGAAGTCAAGTGAGGGGATATTTGATAACATCAAATACTTAATACCTTTTTGTATCAAAATCCCTTGTAAAACGTTCATAAATGTCTATTTGTGGTTAAAATATGTACTTAATCACTTTATATTTTATTTACAGGAAAATATGGACATTGGAGTGGAAAGACGCGGGAATTAGACAAGTAGAAAAATGAAGTTATGCTGCCTAGTCATAACTACGGCGTAGTTATTACACTGAACTACGTTGTAGTTCACTTGAAGAATCCATGCGGGCTTAGAAGAAACTACGACGTAGTTGCCCTGATCTAACTACGCCGTAGTTAGCAAGAATACTGAAAAAGTAAAGTCTAGTCACAACTATGGCGTAGTTGACCACTTTAACTACGTCGTAGTTACACTTAGCCTGTAAGAGGAAAGCATGACTCAACACAACTACGACGTAGTTTATACCCTCAACTACGATGTAGTTGAGACGAATAATATAAATACAGCCCTAATATCAGTTCATTCGTATCATTCACTCACAAGGAGTTCCATGGAACATCTAGGGCTTCTGAAGGAGAAAGAAATTCGGCTCATTCACCACTTAGTTTAAGGGAGAGATCATTTACCTTATTTATTGTATTATTCATTCATCAACAGATTTGTAAGAACATTATGTTTTCTCAATCCATGAGTTTTTCATTTATTTCTTGTGTAATATGTAGCATGACTGGCTAAGCACTGATGACATCAAATAATGTTACATTTATACCATCATTTATCCCGAATAAATTATCCACTTTTATATAATTATTGCAAGAATCGTTACTTAATTGCTTAAATTTGTAAATTGTAGTAATTACGGAGTGATTTGTGAAGATATGCTAAAAGACACACTTTTTGGAGCTTAAACGATGATATTTAAAGATTGCTTGATTCTGCCCAATACGCCGTATCCACAAAAAGAGATACGGCGTATCAGCGCCTGGAGTTCACAAGAAAACACGTATTCTCACTTCCCAATACGACGTATCCATGTTTCCTTATACGCCGTATCCAGCTGGATAACTATTCAGAGATTTGGTGATTAAATATATTTTGAGAAGTTATCTCTAATTGATTATTAACTTAGCACGCACTCCAAGGAAAACACCCTAATACGCCGTATTGACCTAGCTCAATACGGCGTATCCAGTCTTTTTTAGACACTATAAATAGAAGAATCAAAAACGAGTTTTCAGTGTGCAAAATCATATTCTCTATACCATATACATAAAAGACGATTTTCTGAAGAAAAGAAGAGCAACCAAAGGTCAAGCATCGATCATGATTCCATAGAAGGCACCGTGTAATTCCTATACTCTTTTAATCATTTAATTTTTGGTATCGTTCGGTAAAACGTTTAGTTTACCTTGGTTAATTGATCACGCTTGTATAATTACACTACTTGGTGGAACAATGAAGGAAGACACCGTGAATGTTGTTGAAATCATCTTTGTCAAGGATGTCATCTTCAATGTTTTGGAAAGATTGATGATTGAAGGAATGACTAAGGGTTTGTATGGAGAATGATGGAGATGATGATGATGTTAAGAGTGGAAGATGATATGTATGTGATGTTGGCTAGTGTTTTTAAAGATGTCTCTCCATTAAAATTTGATCCCTCCTTTTATCATACTAAAATTTGTCGCATTCTTCAAACTTTCAATCTTCATGAGCTAAAACCATTTAAACTGTTAACAATAATGTTGGTGAATTTATAGGTTTATAAATTAAATGAAGCGGATAGCAAGATTTCCCTGTAATAAAGTAACAAATACAATATCACAAAAATGTATTACGAAATTCACTAAGCTCATGACACTGAAGCTAAACAATGTATGTATATCGAATACACATGAATGATGGTGCCCAATGTAGATGTTCAACCCATAACATCTATGATTTCAAATGGTATACATTCGTTGTTTTCGGCCAACCGGTAAACTAGCAAGTGCTACTTGCCCGAACGGGGATGTTAATCCCAAATAGATCTATTCATAACATTCGCGCTCACATAATGCAATTAACAATTACATCTATGCAATTAACAGTTCATGATGATGGGCATAGTGGGTTATAGCTACTTAGGCAAACTCTTAATATTTGAATTTAAAATGTACTTGCATTTAGTTTGTAAAACAAACATGATCTCATCCCTAAGATTTGATAAATGATTGAAAAAGTATAAAAGTGGGGACTATAAACTCACATCAAGTAATGATAACGGAATAGCGAGGTAGTGGCACGAAAAACGATGCAAAAGACGTTATCCGCAACCTATGAATAAATAATACATTTTCACTAAACGGAAAAATAATAATCTAAACACTTGCAATCTCGTTCCTAGTGTGTGCTTGAACTTTATTTAAAATAATGACGTTTGAAAACAGTTTCTCGTATTAAAATGGTTAGCTTTATTGGGTCAACGCGGTCAAAATATAAGTACATAATTTATGACTTCAGACTTTTAAGAAACTAGGTCATATATACTTTAAAATATTAGTTTAGGTCAGCCCTTGGTTTAGTCTCTAAGTGTGTCAAATAATTAGACGAAACAGTGACGATTTCTAAATGAGTTAAGCATATATATTATTAAGTTTTAATATGAGATGACTTAGAGTTTTACGATTAAATTACGGATTCGTTAGTTAATGGCAAGGAAAACCAAAAATATATTTGAAGTCTCAGATGGGTCGTCTACAACTTTTGTCTTTTAAGTTTTGTCTAAGAAGGTCGTTTAACTTGTTAAAAACAAGGCTAAACATACGCGGGTCGCAAGGGCTGTTTTATACTTAGAAAAATAGTTGTTGGTTTCAGCTTGAATTGTTTGTGTGGTCAGTGTTTTGGAGTCAGATTGTGGTCTCGTTACTCAAAGTTAGGACAAAATAAAAATACCTTAGTAAACTATGACCTACTGGCTATCATTCATATTTTATAACCTTTGTGTATCGGGGTCGTTAACTAGGTCAAAAATGAGTCGAAAGGTGAGGGTGCACGCTAGGTAGACCTGGCTGAGTGCACGCCAAGTGTTTGACAGATTGTCGACGCTCGTGACAAACAACCAAGTACCCACACGATTTGCGAGCAGGATACTAAACGAAACAAGGTGATTCCTATTTCAAATTAAAGCTAGCACTTTGGACTTTATTTAACAAAACTTAGTTCGTCATTTCACTTGGTACAACAGTCACAATAATTCGAGAAAAAAAGGCTCACTGGCTGCGATACAAAAGAAAGGTAACGTGACATTTTTTTTGTCTATATTCGAGACCTTATAACTTTTTATTTACTTGACGAAAATAAGTGATTCTAGGGGCGAACTAATCCTTACACGTCCTATTTTTGAAATAATCAATGTTCGTTTTAATGCTTAACGTCTAGAGGGCGAATAATGCACTTAAAGTAACATGGTGGGCTGCATTTTACACGAATGTTATATATACGATTTCTTTTTATCTGACCCACGCGTCTAAGCTATTTATGGACTGAGTTTTACACTTGATACCTTAGCATAACTTGGTTCGTACTTATTAGTCACTTTACAATTTCATAAATGTTATAAGGGTATCATATCAGGATGTATACAAACGAAAAGGTTTTCCTTCTTAATAGATTTTAAGCACCACACTACGACATAGATTGCATACGTATAATAAAGTAGTAAGAACGTGGGACTCACAAGGGTTGAGGAGAATTTGGTTATCGGATTGAACCCAAACGAAAACCCTAATTTCAAACCAACGAAAACCCTAACTCGGCACCAAAACCAACTCGTTGACCAAACTAAAACGCCCCACCACGCTTTGTTGTCCACTCGTACACTTGAACAACTTGTAGACTCCTCTTGCTTGCTGGAACTTTGATAAAATAGAAAACCCACGAGTGACGAATAAGGTTTAGGGTTTATGGAGACAATGAAAGTGTGAGGATTGTGTGTGTGTATGTAGAATTCAGGAGAACAGAAGGGTAAAACAATGGTGGAGGTGTATGATGTTTAATCCTGATGGTGTTATGATTCTCTGTATACTTCCTTGAGAGTTTGGGTGAGGCTTTATATACTTGGAAAACTTTGCATGTATAGTAATCCATTTATGAATCACGTTTTCTTGTTAATCCAATTGAGGTAAAGAATTTCTTGGATTTCACTCGGTCAATGTATAGTGATTTAAAGGGGATTACTGTTAGAAGCGTGGGATCAAAACCAAGGAGGTAGCAGGCTAGGTAATCACGAGATTGTATGGGTTTTTGAGAAAAGGGACCATGGGCTTTTATTTGTTGGATAAAGAGTTAAATTAGGATGGGATTTGTGTGATAAAATCTTATCTTATTGAAAGTGTTATTGATTCGGAGAAGGGGGGATACACGAGTTATATGCTAGATTGTAGGAGTATATGGATTTTATCCTAGTTTATTTAGTTCCCTAATGTATAAAAGTTAAACTTTGGTGAAATTTTATTGTAGTTTTCTTTTGGTAGGAATTTAATGAATAAGAATGTATGGTTTTGCCCTTGCCGTATGAGCCATTGAGTAACAAGTATAGGAGGGTCTTGGTCCAAGTAAGGGTCGTGGGTGACCTCAAAGAACTTAGATGTCGCTTTAAGCTAAACGCTAAGTTTTGAGTCTGAGCGATTTAACTAAAGTGGTTCAAATGGACATAAACATGCAAAACCCAATAAATGAAAGGGAAAATAAAATAATTAGGATCTTAATATGACCTGAAAAACACAGGGTGTTATAGTATCCCCTGGTTAAATGAGCCTTGTCCTCAAGGCTTAAGACGCGGCACTTGACGACGGTGTGGTCTTGGTGAAAAGATGTGGATACTTCTGCTTGAATTGGTCCTCACGTTCCCAGGTAAACTCAGGACATCGTTTAGAGTTCCATTTAACCTTAATGATGGGAATGTGACTTCTCTTCAATTGTTTGATTTCACGATCCATAACTTCTATCGGTTCTTCCACAAAGTGAAGCATATCATCAACACGTAGCTCTTCCAACGGAATCACACGTGATTCATCGGATAGACACTTCTTCAGATTTGACACGTGAAACGTGTTATGAACTCGGCTTAATTGTTGTGGTAGCTCAAGCTTATAGGCAACCGTTCCGACTCTCTCGATCACCTTGAAAGGACCGACATACCTAGGGTTTAACTTACCCCGTTTGCCAAAATGCACAACTCCTTTCCAAGGTGATATTTTTAACATGACCTTGTCACCAACTTGAAATACCATTGGTTTATGCCTAATGTTTGCATAGCTCTTCTGTCGGTCACGAGCGGCTTGGATTCTGCTTTTGATTTGGACGATCTTCTTGGTGGTTTCATGAATTATTGCAGGACCAGTAAGCTGAGCATCTCCAACTTCTGCCCAACATACAGGTGATCGACACTTTCGTCCATACAGTGCCTCAAATGGTGCAGCCTTTATGCTTGTATGGTAACTGTTGTTGTAAGAGAATTCCACTAACGGTAAATGTCTATCCCAATTCTTTCCAAAGTCTAACACGCAAGCGCGTAACATGTCTTCTAAAGTTTGGATAGTCCTCTCACTTTGACCGTCAGTTTCGGGATGATAGGCCGTACTCATGTCTAATCGGGTTCCCAAAGCCTTATAAGTGCTTGCCAGAATAGTGAAGTAAATCTACCATCACGATCGAAGATAATAGAAACAGATACACCATGTCGGGTGACTACTTCCTTCATGTAAAGCTTCATTAACTTCTCCATGGGATCATTTTCCCTCATTGGTAGAAAGTGAGCAGATTTTGTAAGACGATCAACGATCATCCAAATGGTGTCAAAACCGTTTGCCGTCTTAGGGAGTTTAGTGATGAAATCCATGGTGATTTTCTCCTATTTCCACTATGGAATCTCCGGTTGGACTAGTAAACCAAAAGGTTTTTGATGCTCTGCCTTGACTTTAGAACAAGTCCGACACTTGCTAACATAAGTGGTAATATTCGCCTTCATGTTAGGCCACCAATACAACTGCTTCAAGTCTTGGTACATCTTGTCTGAACCCGGATAAATAGAATATTTTGACTTATGAGACTCGTGCATGACTAGAGTCCTTAAGTCGCCATAGCACGGTGACCAACTCCTATTGTTTAAACATAAGGTTCCGTCCGCACGGGGTTTCAATATTTCCTTTGTAAGGTCTTGTCAGAGCATACCTCCAACATCTTCAGTAGTAAGGTTTTCAGGTTTTAATGCTTCAGTTTGAGCTTCTAGGATTTGTTTAGGAAGTTTCAAGCCAATAGTCATAACTAAGGCTCGGACACTTAAAGGTTTAGACCGCTCTTTCCTGCTCAGAGCATCAGCAACAACGTTTTCCTTCCCCGGGTGATAATGAATGTCACATCCGTAATCACTAAGCAATTCCAACCAACACCGTTGCCTCATGTTCAACTCTTTTTGATCGAGGATATGTTGTAAACTCTTGTGGTCAGTGAATATGGTGCACCTTGTCCCGTATAAGTAATGTCTCCACATCTTAAGAGTGAACACCACACCTCTAAGTTCCAGATCATGAGTTGTGTAGTTTTTCTCATAGATCTTCAGTTGTCGAGAAGCATATGCTATAACTTTCTCGTTTTGAATAAGCACGGCACCCAAACCCTTATGCGACGCATCGCAATAAACAACAAAGTTTTCTGATCCTTTAGGCAAGGCCAAAATAGGTGCGCTACACAGTTTTTGTTTAATCAATTAAAATGCGACTTCATCCTTTTCTCCCCAATCAAACTTCATATTCTTCTGAGTCAGCTTAGTCATTGACTTTGCGATCTTGGAAAAGACTTCAATGAATCTCCTGTAATAACCGACGAGTCCCAAAAATTGGCAGATCTCTGTTGGACTCTTAGGAGATGCCCAATCTTTAATCGACTCGATCTTTGCTGGGTCTACGTGAATGCCTTTGCTATCAATCACGTGTCCGAGAAACTGTACTTTTGGAATCCAAAATTCACACTTGGAGAATTTTACGTACAACTCCTCTTTCTTAAGCAACTCCAAAATTAATTTGAGATGCTCTTCATGCTCTTCCTTGTTCTTTGAATAAATTAATATATCGTCGATAAAGACAATCACAAACTTATCCAAATAAGGTTTGCACACCCGGTTCATGAGGTCCATAAATACCGCCGGTGCGTTTGTCAAACCAAAAGGCATTACTTGAAATTCATAATGCCCATAACGCGTCCTAAACGCGGTCTTGGGAATGTCTTCTTCGCGAACTCTCAACTGATGGTAACCTGATCGTAAGTCGATTTTTGAGTAGACACTCGACCCTTGAAGTTGATCGAACAAGTCATCAATTCTAGGAAGTGGGTAACGGTTCTTCATCGTTAATTTGTTTCGTTCATGATAATCGATGCACATGCGAAAAGATTTGTCTTTCTTCTTGACGAACAACACCAAGGCTCCCCAGGGTGAAGAGCTGGGTTTTATAAATCCCTTGTCGAATAGTTCATGAAGTTGTTCCGCCAGTTCTTTCATTTCGGATGATGCCAATCGATAAGGCGCCCGTGCTACAGGTGCAGCACCTGGTACCAAATCAATTTGGAATTATACTTGTCGAGCTGGTGGAATACCCGGCAAGTCTTCAGGAAAGACTTCAGGAAAGTCTCTGACAATCGGCACGTCCTCAAGTCATTTCCCTTCCGACTTGTCTTTGGCTTCCTTTGTGGTAATGTGTGCCAAAAAGACATCACACCCCTTTGAAAAATACTCTTGTGCTTTAGTGCACGAAATGATATTTAGTCTGGATTCTTCCCTTTGGTTTTTCCATTACCTTGAAAAATTAACATCTCTCTTCCAAAAGGAACACGTACAATCTTCTAATCACAGATGATCACTCCATGATACTTTGTTAACCAATCCATTCCAATAATGACGTCAAAACTACCAAGTAGGACATGCATCAAGTCGATGTTGAAAGGATGATTCATGAAGTTTAGAGTGCAACCTCGAATTATGGTGTTAACTTCTATGATTTTCCCATCGGCTAATTATACGTCATAATGATTTTCTAATGTAGTGGGGGTAATGTCAATCAAGGCACTAAAGGTAGTAGATACAAAGCTCCTATCCGCACCAATATCAAACAAAATTGTAGCATAACGGTTGTTGAGAAGAAACGTACCCGTGAAGACGTTAGAGTCCGGGCTAGCATCTCTTCCTCCCAAAGCATAAGCTCTTCTTTGAGCTGTGCCATTCCTGTTTCTATTCCCACGGTTCTTCAGTTTTGGGCAATTCTTCTTGATATGACCGGTGTTACCACATTTATAGCATGCTCGTGCCTTTTGATTCTTGTTGCTGTTGTTGTTGTTGTTGTTGTTGGTATTGACCCGACAATCATTGGTAGTATGACCATACCTCTTACAGTTTCCACATTTGGGTGCACATTTCATGGTGTGGTGGTAATTGCACTTGGTGCACAAAGGTAGAGTTCCAGTATAAGCCTTCTTTTCACCAGGGCCAACAATGTATGCCCTAGCTATATTTTGCTTCTTGTAGGGTTGTTGATTGTTTCTTGATGAATCATCAACCTTCCTTTTGTTGTCATTATGTCTTTCCGCATAAGTGCGTAGTTTCTAATCCCTCAAGTCGTTAGCCAACTCGATAGCATCATCAAGAGTTTTGGGTCTTGCAGACATGACATTCCTATGAATGTTATTAGGAAGTCCACTGATGTACTTGTCAACCTTTTCTGTCTCATCAATAATAAATTTGGTGCACATCAAGGCTAGTTCTTGGAAACGCTGAGTATAGGCTGCAACTTCGTTTCCCCTGACCCTAAGATTTTACAGTTCAATTTCAAGTTTCTTGATATCACCTTTTGGACAGTATTTGTTCGTCAACTTATTTTTGAGAGTTCCCCAAGTCATAGCATAGGCAGCATTATGACCTAAGGTTCTCACATGACCATTCCACCAGGTTAGTTCAGCACCTAGCAGAGTGCAGGTAGCAAACTTCACTTGATTGTCAATGGCACAACCGCTAATGTGAAATACTGATTCCATCTTTTCGAGTCATTGAGATAGGCCAACAAAGCCTCCAGTTCCCTTGAAGTTCAAAGGTTGGCATTTCATGAAATCGGTGTAGAAACAGACACGTGCAGGTTGCACAGGCCTTCTAAGTCCTTCACCCGAATTGTGGCTTGCATCATCTTGAGTATGGGTAGAATTTCTTTGGATTGCCCGATCTATCATAGCTTGAATGGATTCTGGAGTCATGGCATCGTTTGCTCATTGTTTTGTTACAGGCATGATTCTATTAATCACAAGAATACAATGTACGTGAGATATAATTACAATGTCGATACAAATTGATATGATAATAATAATTACACCACAACACAATGGAGAATGAAAAAAAATGAAATCGACCATAACATAATACATCAACATTTCATAACATAATGTCAAATCGTACATGATTTGTTTGGATACAAAATGACCACTAATGATCTAGTACAGAAAATGAAAATACGTCCTAGAGTCTATTAGCTGGGAGTTACCCATAAAACTTAATAGACTATACAAGATAGCTAGATATGAAAAGTACAACTAACAGCTACTGTCGGTGTCCTCCACCGTATCAATCTATGCTCTAGCCTCTAGTACATGGGTACGCATCATCTGTCTGACTGCATCATCCTCAGCTCTCTGGCGCTGCCACTCCATACGACTCATATGAGTCTCTAGTATCTTAAGTCACGCCAATAATGCCCTGTTCCGAGCCTCAGAACTAAGGTAAGCCCGACGTACCTTATGCAACTCTGTCTTGCAAGCGGTCGTCTGGCCTCTCACTACATCAATCTCTAGTCTAATGTCTCTGCGGTCAGTCCGAGCGTCTTGCAGCTATGTATAGAAATCCTCACTCTCTTGCATGCGAACCTGTGCCTGGTAGCTGACCCTCAAGTTGACTTCCTCAATGGAAGTCATCATCATATGCTCAGAAGTATGTAAAGCTCTAACATAACCAACATCCACTGCTCTGTCAGCAGCTCTAGCAATAGTCCTAGCATCATGACCAAGACTACGAATCAAACCCTGTCCTGCCTCAATAGTATCAACAAAATCATACTGACGTCTAGGTGCTCTAGCAGCAGCAGCAGCAGCAGCAGAACTCTTTGCTACATCACACCTAGGTGGGGGAGCAGTAAGTATAAATCTCCTCTAAGGTGGCATGTCCTCTTTGGGGATGTCATCTCTCATACGGATCATGGCTGCCCTATGACCCAATGGAGCCTGATTATAGGTAAGGCTGGTAGGAGGTATAGGTACGGCAGCATGCTCAGCAATGCGTGCCTCTATGGATGCTGACATAGGTGGCTCAAGTCGGACAATCTTTCATGCCCTACAGAGACATGTCTGAGAAAAAGGGACCCTAGTCTGAGGTGATCTAAGTATAGGTGCAGACTCATTAGTCTCAAATGCCTCTGTATCCCCAACTGAGGGAACATGGTTAACAATAGGTACCGCAGAAGAGTCAGCCAGAGCTGGGTGCTCCTCCTCCTCCTCGTCCTTAGTAGGATTCTCATCCTCATCATCTGTATCATCATCGTCGTCGTCATCCTCGGGCTCATGCTCCTCACTAGGATCCTCCTCGGGATCCTCATCGTCATCCTCCTTGCCATCATCGGGCTCATCTGGATAATCAATAGAATCCTCATCAGTATCCTCCTCCATCGAATCCGAGTCAACAATGTATCCAGGTGACTCAGCAGTCGATGAAACATCATCAGCATAAGGTTGATCCTCGACCTGAATGTCATCGTCTCATGGTATATGGTACTCTGGGTGCTCTGGCTTCGGAATATATATTGGTACATGCTCATCCAACTCCATGGGGTCAGGTACATAGGCATGTGACAGTGGGTGTGCCTGCCCTTGTTGGGCAACCTCCTCGTACGGGTCCATCTTCGGAAGCTCGCTGGCATTCACGAGTGGAATATCCCATGATGCTGGTCCGTTTGAATAAGAATATACGGACGTATAGGTAACAGTGGATGATGCGTTGTCTAATGACATGGCAAATATGTAACCATAATATAAACTTGTATAAGTATATTATATAAGACCATCATTAATATACGTAATAAAATATTAACACGTATATAACCTATGTAAGAACTTAGTATAATCAACTAATGCTAAAATGGTGCATGACATGTAAGCATGCATACTAAATGCAGATAAGTAATGTATGTATGTCCCTTGAAAACTTTTGAATGACGCAATGTTTTAAAACGTTTATAGACCAAGTAAAAACATTTGACCTGGTTCTTTATAACATTGGCTCTGATACCAATCTGTAACACCCTTAAAATGGGTGTATTACTTCATAGATCAATAGCACAAGATATGAGAACGACCTCTAAAAGAGTCGTTTAAAAACTGATACATTGGATTTCATAAATGGACAAAGTTATAACAAAAATGAATTTTTAAAAGTGTTAGAAATATTTAAGTTTATAAAATTTGTGGGACAAACACAGAGTTTTACAATTAAATTCTGGATCCGTTACTTAATAATTTTACAAACCAAAAGTGGATTTAAAAACTAGGTCGTGTCTACTACCATTTTCCCTTTATAAGTTTA